>CAUYUJ010014571.1:273492-360992 GCA_963575745.1 Prorocentrum cordatum | reverse complement strand
TGAGCTTCGCTTGAGTTTCGTTTGGGTTTTGTTGGAGCTTTGTTTGAGTCCCACCAGCCAACCCTGTAGGGCGTAGGTGGTGGTCGTGTGTGTCTTGTCTTCAGTTTGCCCCTCTTCCCCTTTCGGGGGGGGTACCCCCCCTACCCCCCCCCTTGGACCTGGACGTGGGAATCCCGCGAGCGATTGGAGCGTGCACAATGTCCAAGATTTCTCCAAGATGGCTCAAGATATCCCGAGATGACTCCAGATGGCTCCGAAAATGGATGCTCCAAGAGGACCCAAGACAGCTCCAAGATGCCTCCCAGTGGCCAAAAAACTCTCCAAGGAAGCCCCGAAGAGGCCGACATCCTTCCGAAAACTAGGGCACATCCATGTGTGTTTGCTTTCTCGCCATTTCGCACATGACGGCCTTTTTTTCGGAGGCCTCCAAACATTCAAAAAGTCCACCCAAGAAACTCAAGAGACATCCGAAGAGGCTCTTTTGTTCGTCCCTTTTTCCGTTTCCTCCTCCTCCTCCTCATCCTCCTCCTCCTCCTCATCATCATCATCATCAGCATCATCATCATCCTTTTCCTCCTCCCCCCTCCTTCATATCCTCCTCCTTGCCCACCTACTCCTCCTCATTCTCCTCCCTCCTCCCTCCTCTCCCTCCCCCACCTAGGACGGCTTACCCCGCCCTTTGTTCTTCTGCATGCTCCCCCACTTCCCTGATCACCTCAACTCCCCTTGGCATCGTTTCTGCATTGGCTTGTGGGGATACATTTTTCGGTCGCGACCGCGAGACAAAGGTCAGGCGGCAAGAAGCAAAGTCCAGGGCACGAGCGAGGCGAATTAGCTACAACAGGCACAGGCCGGCCGGCCCACTCACAAAGCAGCCGCGAAGCTGAAGGGGAGCTGACGGCAGGGGTAGTATCCTGAGAGCTCGAGCACGTGCACAGACAAAGTGTCATGGAATCCGGAGCCTGCCACAGTATGAGACGTGAACCAGGATAACCAAGCCCGTCAATCTGAGTGGGGGCACGACCCACACAGTAGAGACGTGAACCAGGATGGTCAAGTCCGTCGTGCTGAGTGGGAGCAAGTGGAAGGCCATTGGAGTGAGTCGCCAGTGGGGCGCCAGGCTCCAAACGCCCGGACGACTTGAGTGCTGGTGGAAATACTTTTTTGGTCGGCGGCTCCGAGGCAGCGGACAGGGAGCGGTAGGCGGCTGGTGGAGATACGCTTTTTTGATTCGCGGCCCGCAAGGAGAAGTCCAGAGGGCGGTCTGACCGAGGCTGGGGCACAGCGACAGAAAATTGGCGCGACATCGCGCAGAGTGCACCTGCAGATAATTAAAAAGAGACGACCACCGGTGGAGATACGCGGAGCGTCAACAATTTTGGATAGAGCTTTGTTTTGGGTTGCGTTTGCACTGTGTTTGAGGTTCGTTGGACGTTTGTTGGAGTTGTTCTTCAGCGTCGGTTGAGCTTTACCTGAGCATGTTTGAGCGTTGCGTGAGCTGTTTTGTACGGTGTCCGAGCTGGGTCGGGGCTTTGCGTGGGCTTTGTTTGAGTGATCGTTGACCGATTGAGCTTTGTGTGGGGTGTGTATGAGTGTTGTTTGGGCGTGGATTGAGCATTGTCTGGGTTGTGTTTGAGCTGCGTGTGGGCTATGATCGGGCGTTGTTCGAATGCTGCTTGAACGTTGTTTGAGCTTGCAACGACGACGGCGGCGGAAACTGTGACGGCACGGCCGTGGCGACGGCATCGGGCACGGCATGATATGCAACCTTCACTCGGTGATGGGACAAGATTGGGAGAACAGATCTCACAACCACAGGGACGCCGTTCGTGAGGGCGGGACATTACATGTGCGATTAACTCACTGATGGGGCGTTCAATCGGGCGGGCGGGTGGGACATTACATGCAGCCTTCATTCTGTGATCGGACGAGATTTGGGGAAATATCACCTCCATTGATAACGCTCGTCGGGCGGGCGGACATTACAGGAAACCTTCACTCAAAGATGGAGCGTCCTCCTCCTCCTCATCATCATCGCCATCATCATCACCATCGCCATCCTCATCATCACCATCATCATCACCACCACCATCATCATCGCCGTCGTCGTCATCGTCATCGTGATAATCATCAACATCACCATCACTAACATCCAAATCATCATCAGCATCATCATCGCCAGCATCATCACCATAATCAGCATCACCATCACCATTACCATCACCATCACCATCACCGTCGTCATCGTCATCGTCATCATCATGATCATGATCATGATCATGATCAGCATCATCATCATCATCATCATCATCATCATCGCCGGCATCCCAGGACGCCATCAGAGGTCCGCCGTAGGTGCCCAGGGAGGGGGGGGGCAAGCACCTGTGCGAGAAGGGCGACGTCATGCGCGACCGTTCGAATTGCGCACCGCTTGCTTCACGTGCCCCACTTGCCGCGCCCGCCCGCGCGGGTTCAAGCTTTGTTTAGGGCTTTGGTGGGGCTTTCTCTGAGCTGGTGGCATGGTGGTGCAAGCGTCCACCGCGCTCAGGGACCTCGTTTTTGGTGTGGTTTGAGAACTGTTTGGCTTGGTTTGAGGATTGGTTTGGTTTGAGCATTGTTTGAATTTGTTTGAGGTTTGTCACCTCCTTTCCTGGTCCTAACCGGGGGGGACCCCCCCACACTGGTTCCGAAGGGGGGGGAATTTTGTACCTCGCCCCCCCCCCGATTCGAATCCAGGGGGGGGAGCGGCTTGCCAGCCAGTAGCGGTAGAAAACGCTCTCTTCAACCCACGGGAACCCGGAAAGCAAATCCTAACGGGGGGGTCAGAAACCAGGGGAGGAGGAGGAGGAGGAGGAGGAGGAGGAGGAGGAGGAGGAGGACATCCCCCCCTGACCTTCCCCCCTCCCCCTCCCCCGCAAAGCGCAGAAGGGGACGCTCGGAGGTCAAAACCCCCCTCCCTCTCCCCGGCGGGGAAATTATTCGAAGCGTCGATAACCCCCCCGCCCGCTGCCCCTGGCGACGACGACGACGACGAAGACGACGACAACGACAAAGACGACAAAGACGCCGACGACGTCGCCACCGCCAACAAGCGACGCGGACGACGACAACGAGGACGACGACGACGACGACGACGACGACGACGACGACGACGATGTACGACGCCTTCGACGTCAGCGGCGGCGCACCAGTCTTCAACGCCCGCGCCAGGCGCCAAATCTGACAGAGTGCGATCTACATGTAACAGAATCCCGTTCGGGCTGGATCCAGCTCTGAGAGAATCCTACTACCAGGGCTGAGTACAATGAAATCCGATGTGGGTTCGGTCCAGCTCGCATGGAATCCCACAAAGGCTGGATCCAGCTTCAACAGAACCCAGCGATGGCTGGATCCACCTCTACTGCATCCAGCTTCGCCAAGTTGTTCCATCCAATCTTGTATCGGGGATGGACAGACCTCCCTTAGTAGAACGTGGTTTAGTGAAAACGACCTGAGGTCCAAACCTGGCGGACGCAAGCCTGGAAAATAACGGCCACGACGCCCTCTCGAGAACCGAAAACGGACAATTCACTAATCGACGTGTCACTGTTGGGGGTTCTGTCCACCCCCGATTGTACAGGCTGACTCCAACTCTGATCAGCCACCGTGCTTTCGGCACGCAGCGGCGTGCCCCAGGGCACACGCAGCTTTGCGAGGTAGAGGTCTTGCGGTCCTTACGGGTTCTTCAGGGCCCGTACCCTTAGGTCGGGCATGTCCCCCTACAGGCGGATTCTGGAGGAACAGTGGACAATTGATAAACTGTCTTCGAAAATAATCCCAACAGATGCTAGAACGGTCGCCCCCAGACTGTTGTTTCGACTGTTTTCTGAATATCCCTCCTGTAGAGGAACAGGCCCGAACTTTCAGGGCAGATTTTCATACATAGGATTTTTTTAAATTGAACACATGATTATTTTTGGAATAAATTTATGCATGAACTCCTCGTTGTTTTCAATACTACATCCCTGCATCTTTAATACATGATCCGCACGCGGCGCATGTATTAAAAACGGCACTGTGCCCGCACCCCAGGCGGCCCTGGGCGGTCCCGGACGCCGCCGCACTGCGCCGCCCGAGACTCTGGGACGCCCGGCGAGCCGAGAGGACCCCGAGAAGCACCGGGAACGGTGGACGCGGGCCCCGGGCCGTCGAACGATCGGCCCACGACGCCCAACGCCGGCCGACGCTGCCCCCAAAAACGCCCCAAGAGGCGTCCAAGAGGCCCTTCACGCAGCAGATAGCACTGATCTGCCTCGGGATTTGGCAGATTGGGGCGTTCTCGCCGTTGCGGCTTCCGGACGCTCCAGGGCGGCCTTAGAGGCCCTAAAATCGCCCCAGCACGGCCCAGGAGGCCTCCAAAAAGGACCCCCTAAACTGCTCAAGAGAAACCCGAAACTGCCCAAGAGTCGCCCAACACGGACCCATGGACCCCGAGACGGCTCCGAGAGGGGGGCCCCGACGGGAAAACTCGAGTGGACATGTCGAGCTCTCAGCTCCAGGAGGCCCCCAGGAGGCCTCCAGAGGCCCCTCCGAGGCCGCCAAGGGCACCCAAAGAGGCCCCGAAGAGGCCCCCTCCTCCTCCTCCTCCTCCTCCTCCTCCTCCTCCTCCTCCCCCTCCTCCTCCTCCGCCTCCTCCTCCTCCTCCTCCTCCTCGGGAACCCCAAGAGTTCCCGAGAGGGGGCTCCCAAGAGAAACTCCCTTGAGGCCCCCAAGAAGCACCAAAACTGCCCTCGAGAGGCACCCAGAGAGACCTCAAGAAGCATCCGGGAGGACTCTGACACACAACCCAGGCACGATGGCGGGATGGGCCAAAAGCCATTGGACCTGTTTGGCATGGGGACGGAAGGAGCGGGTTCTTTCTGTGACAGCGTGAGGCCGCTCGTCGAGGACTCGATCGCCTTGGACACTTCGGAGGCCATCTTGACGCAATCCTGGGCCATCTTAGGGCCTTTTTGGGCCGCTTGTGGAGGCTTATGCAGGGCCGTCTTGAGTCGTCTTGAGGCCTCCCGGGGGCGACCACAAGACGATGTCGACCTGATCGCAATTGTTTGAGGATGTCCCTAGCGAAATCGTCATTTTGGGGCTCCAGATAGAGCCATTAGACTCTGGGCCCCCCCCTGCCTACCTCCCCACCCCCCTTGTTATTTCTCCCGACTAACGGATCGCGACGAAGCACGCTTTCCGTCATCCGCCGCCCCCTGTTGATTCATCACAGGGGTGCCTGGCGTGCTGAACCCTTTCGCTTTTGCTTTTTGTTGTCCAAAAAAAAACTCCCCCTGGGGCTTCGGCCCGTCCCGCCGGCCATCCGAAAGGGACCCCAACGACCGGAAAAATCCCCCAAGACGGCTCAAGATGGCCTCCAAGATGGCCACGTTGGCCTCCAAGATGGCCTCCAAGATGGCCTCCAAGTCCGCCCAAGATGGTCCGAGATGGACTCCAAGACGGCCCGAGAGAGCTCGCGATGCCTTCAAGCTCGTCCAGGAAACCTCCAAGAAGGCCCATGATGGCTTCAGGATGGCCTAAGCCTGGCCAAGAGGCCCCCAAGAGGCCTCCACGACGTCCTCCAGGAAGGTCCGAAAGGGCCAACATCAGTGATTGTCCTTGGGTTTTTGTCCAGGAGCTTGGCATTTTCTTCTCGTCGGCTCTCCGACGGCCCAAGACGGCCCAAGAGCCCCCCAACATCGCCCCAAGATGCCTCCAAAATTGGTCCCATGGCAGCCCAAGAGGCCCCCAAGCGGGCCCCAACAAGGCCCTATGATGGCCCTAAAGGCCCCCAAGACGCCCAAGATGGCCTCCAAGACGGCCAAGATGGCCTCCAAGATGCCTCCAAGACGGCCAAGATGGCCTCCAAGACTGCGAAGATGGCCCCAAAATGCACCCAAGAGGGCCTCAAGATGGCCTAAGACTGCCCAAAAGGCCCGCAAGAGGGCTCCAAGACTGCCCAGGAGTTCTCCTAGACGTCTTCCAGGAATGCCCGAAAAGGTCAAAATGGCCTCCAGACGGCCAAGATGACCTTCAAGATGCCTCCAACACGGCCAATATGGCCTCCAAGACGGCGAAGATGGCCCCAGGATGCACCCAAGACTGCCCGAGATGGCCTCAAGATGGCCTAGGACGGCCCAAACCGCCCGCAAGAGGCCTCCAAAACGGCCCAAAAGCCCTCTAATACGTCCTCCAGGAAACCCGAAAACTCGGAAACCACCTGGTCCGATAGCTCGCCCGACTCCGTGTTCCTCGAAAGCTATCGAAACCCACTCGGGGAACGCGTGGCCCGATGGCTTGGCCAAGCTCAAACCCAACTTTCGGCCACGCAGGCGCTGCCAAAAAGGCAGGGGGCGGCGGTGATTTGCCGTGGCGTCTTCGGTAACATCCAACCAGGGCTCGATCCAGGTTTAATAGAACCCTGGAATGAGGGAAACCAGCTCCAGGAACATCTCACTAGTTGTCGACCCAGCTCCACTAGAATCGCACAGGGGTCAGTCGGGGCCAGAAACTATTATCGTTCACTGGTCGGCCTGTAGATTTCGATTTACTGGCCCTCATGCCCACATGATCGCTGATCGCGATGAGGCCGACATCTTCGCAACGCGACGCCAACTGTGCGAATCGACCGAACTTGCGATTTGAAGGCGCGCCCAGCACTGGCGTCGCACGACAATTGGACACCATGCCCCGCCGCCTGCAGGAAACTCTTCAGGCGCCAATGGCGCTCTCTGGGCGGCCGGGGGTCGCGGGGGGGTCCACGTCGGCCTGAACGCGCCGAGAAACGACCCTGGGCGTCTGGTGAAACCCAGATCCCCAATCCGTCGCCGAGACGTCTCCACGAGCTTCCACATCGACGCAAGTGGGCCCAATGGCTCCACGGGGGCCACGGGAGAGCCAGTAGGAGAACCCGAGGAAGAGCGCGACAGGCCCCAAGAGAGACCCGATACGCCCTAGAGCGAGACCCCCGCAGAAGCACGGAAGGAACCACTCGCATCCGCCCCGGACAGGGACGCAACCCAGACCCGCGATCGGTGGGATGAAAGATTTCGCGGTTTTGGCCCGCCCAAAACAACAAAGTCTTTCATTTCACTGATCCCGCCTGGCGGGGGTTCCAGGGGCGGACGCCGCGCGCGCCCTGAGGCGGCGGGCCGATCGACGCAAGGCCGCGTCCTCGCTTGAGCGCGCGCACCGATCTGCGGCGCGGCGCGCGCACTCCCGCGCCTGAAGCCTGCGGGAATTAACAGTGCACATGTTCGTTTGGTCATGAAGATTCCCGTCGACAGGGCTGGGTCCAGCTGTAGCCAAATCCTACTATGGCTCGATCCAGCTCTAGCGGAATCGTGCTAGGGCCCCCATCAAGCTTTAATATCTCTCTCTCACTCTCTCTCTCTCTCTCTCTCACACACACACACTGTGAGGGGTCCATCGAACCTTGTCAAAATCCTACTAGGGCCCGGTCCAGCTCTGGTGGAATTCAACTAGGGCTCGATCCAGCTCTGCCAGAATCCCTTTAGGGTTGGATCCAACTTTTGTCGAATCCTGATACTCGGCCCAATTCTAACACAAACTGGCGGGTGGATCCAGCTCTTGCGAAATCATATCTGGATCCAGGTAGAATGGAAGTCCGAAAAAGCTCGACTCAGTACTAATGCAACATATTCCTAGCTTTTGATCCAGCTCTAATAGAATCTACGAGGGTTCAATCCATATTTGAAAGAATCCTACTCGGACGGAACCCAGCTCTAATGGAATCCTAATTGGGCTAGAACCAACTTTCACGGACTCCTACTAAGGTTCGATCCAGCTTTCAACGCATCCCACTAGGGCTCGATCGTCGTCGTCGTCGCAGTCGTCGGCGTCGTTTTCGTCGTCGTCGGCGTCGCAGTCGTCGTGGTCGTCGTGCGTCGTCCGTCCGTCGTCGTCGTCGTCGGCGGCGTCGGCGTCGTTGTCGGCGTCGTCGTTGTCGTTGTCGGCGTCGTCGTCGTCGGCATCGGCGTCGTCGCTGTCAGCGTCGTTTGCTGGCGGTGGCGTCGTCGTCGTCGTCGTCGTCGTCGGCGGGGGCGGCGGCACTGTCGTCGTCGTCGTTGCCAGTGCCGGGAGGGGGTCGAATCAATTTTCCCGGGGGGGGGGGTGAACCTCCCCCTGCCAGCCAGGGCAGTAAGCGCTCTTTCGGGGTTTTGGGGGGCTCTCTTTCAGGCCTTGCGGGGCTCTTCCTGTCGCCACAGCTGGTTCCCCCTCCTCAAGAGGGGTCTGTCGGAAAAGAGGCGATCCGCTAACCGATAGGGCCGCGGGCGTGAAGCCACCGATCTGCCACGACTCCACGAAGCCGCCAAGGGGCAACCAAGAGCCAGCTGGATCCTCCTGCTCCAAAGCCCTACGGGTTTCGGGGTCCAGAAGAGGAGGAGGAGTGCTCCAGGGGTGGAGCTGAGGCCATGGCATCTCTGCTCGCTGCTCCGCCTCCTCCTCTGCCTCCTCACCCTCCCCGCAGCTCCCGGGCCTCGACCTTACCCGCTCGCACTTGCGGACCGCACCCCGAGGCCGCCGGCTTTCAGAGCGCCCGGGGCGACCCCCACTCGCCCTGGACGAGGGTGGCGGGGGAGTCCACCAGGCGGTCGCCGATCTCGACCTTCTGCACGCGCTCGCCAAGCTGCTTCTTGAGCCACGCGGCCACCTCCTCGAGCGGGGTAAGATTGGGCATTGCTGGATCTTCGTGGGCTTCGTGGGGGGCCTTCGGAGACCGTCGGGGGCCCCCATGGATCTTCGGGGGCCTCTGGAGGATCTCGCGGGGGAGACGCGGGAGAGGAGAGGGAGAAAAGACTCGACTGCCGCCTGAAGTGCCGACGACTCCTGGGCTAGAGGCAAGGGAGGGGACGGGGCAATGAGGGAGAAGAAGGGCATAGTGAGGGACAACGGAGGGGGGAGGCAGCGCGAGCGAGAAAGAGAGATGAGTAGATCAGAGCGGGGGAAACACTCCTCCTCCTACTTCTCCCAAGATGCATTGATACACTTTCCTTATGTATATCTCTCTCTCTCTCCCACTCTCACTCACTCTCTCTGTAGTGGGTCCTGTGGCAAACAGGTCTTGGACCCAGGATTTCCCCCAGGATCAGCTTTTTCACCCCCGAGCAGTTGTTTGAAAGTCCTGGGGCCCGTCGAGGGCCCCGAGAGCCTGAGCATGGTGAAACACCTCGGGGCCCCGCTTCCCTCAGGACCGGCGTCCTTCACTAGAACAAGAAAAAAAACGGCACAAACATGAACTGTTGGCGCTCCGCGCAGATTTCTTGGATCTGCGCTGGACTCCCCCCTCCCTGGCGCGTGGAGCGTGCCGGGGGCGGCGCCGGAGGCACCGCCAGGTGGGGCCCAGCGCGGATCCAAAAATCCGCGCGGAGCGCCAACAGTTTACGTTTATAGCGTTTTTCCTCCTTCGATTCATGGCGGAACAAAAGTGACCCCACGAGCGGCGCACTCGTACGCAACCTCCGGAGAATCCAGCGGGCAAGAGCAACCGATGGTGCCCTGCGCGGCGGGCCCGTGTGGCCAGCAGTCAGAGCGTGGCCACTAGAGCGTGGATCAAGAACGCGAGACCCTTTGCCGAAAGACATGGGCCGAGATGCAGATACCCAAACCGACGAACATCCAAAGGCGGGGGGGTTGTTGGAGACGGCAGGGTCGTCTATCGACCGTTTCCAAAAATCTTGACCCTGGGAACAGAAGAAATAAGCACAACAACAACAACAACAACAATTACTAGCACGTGGGGACACTCCGTTCTCACCAGTGCCAGGGTTTTCATAGGAGGCGGGCAATACCCCCACTTTGTGGGGGGGCCGGTTCAAGCTCTACCAAATTTCCAAACGACTCTTCGCCACCACCCACACCCAGCTTCCCGCCCTATGACGTTCGGACACTTCACTTCGTGGCATGCGGACGACCGTGGCTACTATTCAGGGCCCCGCGGCCGACGACGACGGCGTGCGCGCGCGAAGAAAAAACGAATGTGTCCCGCATGGTATTATTTGACAGGGATGATGGCCCTGGCAGGTGCGCAACCGTTGTCGCAGAAGTTCGAAAAAGTTGCTCGCAAAAGCCCGTTTGACAGAAATGTTTAAAAAGTGTTGGGTTTCCTACGAATCCGCAAGAGCGCGCGGGATGAGATTTTGACAATTTTTTGTTGAAAAACCATTGGTTTTTTGATGTTTTTATGTTAAAATCGCTGCGAACACTAAGGTTTTGGAAGGATTTCGTCTTGCGCGCGCGAATGTCCACTTTACCTTATTTTTTGCAAGGGATTCTTGAAATTTGATTATATTAGAACAAGAAATGTCATTTTCTATTGTTTTTTGCAAGGGAAAGCGGATTACAACAAAACAACCGGATCCTGTACACACCCTCTTTTCTGAGGCTTCCTCACGAAAATGATGAAAATGTAGCTGCGGCCTAGGCGGCGCAGGGGGGGCGCGCACCAGGGGGCCCAACAATAATTATTCTTTAGAATAAATAATGTTCAACAACAACAACAACAACAATTACTAGCACGTGGGGACACACCGTTCTCACCAGTGCCAGGGTTTTCATAGGAGGCGGGCAATACCCCCACTTTGTGGGGGGGCCGGTTCAAGCTCTACCAAATTTCCAAACGACTCTTCGCCACCACCCACACCCAGCTTCCCGCCCTATGACGTTCGGACACTTCACTTCGTGGCATGCGGACGACCGTGGCTACTATTCAGGGCCCCGCGGCCGACGACGACGGCGTGCGCGCGCGAAGAAAAAACGAATGTGTCCCGCATGGTATTATTTGACAGGGATGATGGCCCTGGCAGGTGCGCAACCGTTGTCGCAGAAGTTCGAAAAAGTTGCTCGCAAAAGCCCGTTTGACAGAAATGTTTAAAAAGTGTTGGGTTTCCTACGAATCCGCAAGAGCGCGCGGGATGAGATTTTGACATTTTTTTGTTGAAAAACCATTAGTTTTTTGATGTTTTTATGTTGAAATCGCTCCGAACACTAAGCTTTTGGAAGGATTTCGTCTTGCGCGCGCGAATGTCCACTTTACCTTATTTTTTGCAAGGGATTCTTGAAATTTGATTATATTAGAACAAGAAATGTCATTTTATAGTGTTTTTTGCAAGGGAAAGCGGGGGGGAACAAAACAACCGGATCTTGATCACATCGAATTACCTGAGGCTTCCTCACGAAAATGATGAAAATGTAGCTGCGGCCTAGGCGGCGCAGGGGGGCCGTGCACCAGGGGTCCCAACAATAATTATTCTTTAGAATTAATAATGTTCAACAACAACAACAACAACCAACTGTTCGCCGAAACAAAGTAACTGCTCAGGGATTGAAGCCAGGTCCGAAACGGGGGAAAAGACGGCGACGGAACCAGACAACAAAAAAGGGCGCCGGGACTGGGTCAGATAACGGCAAGCTTCCAAGAGAACCACTGGGGAAGCAGAAAAGCCGAAGCACTCGGGCACACCTCCGAAGCCGAGGCTGTTCTTGACCCTCTTGCCAGCTGTATATGGACCTACCAGGGCATATCAAACATGCACGGGCAGATGCGCGCAGGCTCAATTGGACGAGCACCCACGCGAATCCTCCTCCTCCTCCTCCTCCTCCTCCTCTGCCTCCTCCTCCTCCTCCTCCTCCTCATCCTCCTCCTCCTCCTCCTGCTCCTCCTCCTCATCCTCCTCCAGGGGCAGCTGGGGGGGCAAACTCGTGGGCAGGATCCTACGCATCCTCCAGACAACCCGTCGGGGGAGGGCAACTAACAGTGGAAGTGGTGGAAAGAGGAAGGGAGATGAACGGCCACGCAGGGATCACGAAGCAATCGCGCCAACTTGCTTCCGGACCCCCGTCCTCGTAGTCCTTCGTAAGCTTCTCGAACTTGGACTTCTCGTCCTCCGTCTTGTCCAGGTCCAGCCCCGCCTTGTTGATGTCCACGAGCTTGCGGCCGTCGAAGTCGACAATGCTCTGGCTGCAGATCTCGTCAAGGGGGTCGACCATGTAGAGAACCTCTCGGCCCACTCTGCTATGACGAAGCCAAGACGAGGATAAACTCGGGTGAGGATAAATTGTGAATCTCTGAGATCCAGCGGTTGTGGAGAACGTATCGGGCGCCACGGCCTTCTCAGAGCGTTTGGGGGTCGACCATGTAGAGAACGTCTTCAAAACATTCTGGAAAAGAGTCACAACTATTCAGAAAATCGTCCCCAGACTTTTTTGACAATTTTTTGACCATTCCTCCTGTAGAGGGACATGCCCGACTTCAACACATCCTCGTCCTGGCCCCGCCCGGTCTACCCCCCCTCTGGTCCCCCTCCAACCCCCCCTCACCTCCCCAAGACCCGCGACGACTCGAGCCGCTCCAGTCCCCGGCCACAGGTGCTCGCGAACGCTTTGCCCCTGAGGCCGGCATCGAGGGAGGAAAAAACACCCAGACAACAGACAATTGGCGCTTACTGAACGGCCCTGGGCGTCTACAGTTGGGGCGTTGACCTAAGGAACCCCAAATAAGGAACGGGGCCGCTTTCTCCCATAAGTTGAACTTCGATGTCCCATAGGAAACCTCAGGACAACCGAAGGTACACTGCAGAACAAGCAAGGAACACCGAGCCCCTCCCCAACGAAAAGGGTTCCTTCTTCAGGGCCCCGACTGTACTAAACAGCCCTGCCCTGTTTGATTCCTCCTTTGGGTGCGGTTCCTGAACGGCCTCGCGCGTCGGGGTGGTTTCTTTTCGGGGTGGGTCTCCTGCCCTCGACAGCAGCTCCTCCTCCCGGGTGGCGTGGCCGCCTCCTGCGCGAGCAGGACGCGGGAGGCATAGCTCCGCCTCCTTCGCACAGCACCTTTCCGCCGGACCTGCCTGGGGTGTGCGCTCGCGCCAGAACTGGGGGGGGCTCACCTGTGGCGGTGGCAACAGTGAAGGGGCCCTGGGACACACAAATAAATACACACACATCAAAGGATTCCCCACATCTTCCTACATGTTCTGGGTTTTTGTCTCCCCCCCCACTTCCCATATTTTCCCATATTTTCCTGGGAGTGGGCGATTAATTGTGTCTGTGTCTGGGAGGCCCCCCAAAAAGATGCCAAGAGAGAGCTCGACAACGTCGTTCCTCGAGGGAGGGGGAACGACCGGCGGGAGCTGGCTCATAGGGAGGGTGGCAGTGCTCTGGAGTCCACGATACATCGCCGATACGTCGGCGATAGGCAGGCAGGCGCGCCCTGGAGTCGAATCGACGAGTCGGATCGGCGATCGAAGTGAATCGGATCGGCGGAAACCGGCAGCCGAGCCGGGCAGAGTCGAATCGGCGGGCATCGGCAGCCCCGTGGGCCTCCCCTGAAACATCGGAGCCCAGATCGGAATCCGAAGTCGAATCCCATCGGAATCGAAGCGAATCGGAGGGATCGAAGCGAGCCCAGCGATGGGCCCCAGGTGCAGCGAGCCTGGGCCGTCCTGCGCAGCGCGGGCCGTCGGGCCCTTTTATCGCCGAGGCGAGGCGCGACGGCGCGGGTTCTCCTCGCGCCCTCGCACGGGGGGGCGCTGCTGCGCCACGGGAACTCGACGCGCGGAGCCGCGACCACCTCCGCGCCCACCCCCCCCAGGGGTGACCTGGGCCGTCCTTCGCGAGACGATGCCCGCAAGTAGGAGGCAACCACTGGGAGGTCCTCGTCGGAAGGATTAAGGAGGATTAAGCCCCACTGGGGCGGCTGTCACGCTGGAGGGGGCCTCGGATTAAGCGGGGCTAAGCCGGATGAAGCGGGATGAAGGGGGATTGAGTCGGATTTCGGACCAGGGCAACATCAGAATTTGACTTCCCAAGAGTTTCATCCGAAGCTTTGGTATCGTTGTCCCCCGTTCTGTCTTCGTTCCGCCTCTGCCGCAAAGCGAGATCAAAGCGAAACAAGTCCTCGAGATCGTCATGCTTTCCTTCGCAAGCAGGACTCGAGCTAATCAATACTTGCCGTCTTCGCTCTGTTTTCGTTTTCCCCCGCTCTGTCTGCGTTCCACCCCTGCCGCAACGCGAGGTCCGTGGGAAGCCAATCCTCGAGATCGTCAGAGCACGGTGTAGGCCGAGCCCTGGATGCGAGCACGCAGGGAAGCCATGCGTCCTGAGGGACACGTGGGCTGGACGGCGAAGCACGCGTGGATCCTGCCGTGGGCTGGCTGAGCTCGGGCAACCGCATGGAGCCTGCCGAGGAAGCCATGCCCTGCTGTGCACTTCGGTGGCCCATCGCTGCCGCGGGCGACCTCGCCGTCCGCGCGGCATAAAGCATAGGCGTAGCCTCTCGAGAGTCCGCGCGGAGGACACCCCCTCCTGGGCGCGCGGAGCGCGCCAGTGGAGTCGCCAGAAGCCGCCGCCAGGCGGGGTCCAGCGATATGGGGGACCGGCACAGGTTGGGGGGGCATTGAGCTGGGATCGCCGATACATCTTGGCGGCGCGCGAAAGGGGGTAGTGGGAGGGGGGAAGGCTTCTTAGCACACTGAATCTTAGAAGGCCTCGGCCTTACGTCTATAGAGAAGGCCCGCGCCTTCTAAGAAGCAGGGGTGCTTCTAAGAAGCCTTCCCCCCCGCCCCTACCCCCCTCTGCCCATTGCCGAACATCGCCGATAGACCGGCGAGAGGCCCCCGACAGCAAATCCGCACCATTCTGGGCGGGGTGGGCTGTCGATGCGCTCCCCCTGAGCCTACACCCTCCCTGCATTCAAGAGAGGAAAACCAGCATAGACACCCTTTCTCGAAGGTCATCGTGGATTTCTTAGATCGGCGCTGGACCCCCTCCATAACGCGCGGAGCGCGCCAGCTGCGCCGCCGAAGGGGCCCAGCGCAGATCCAAGAAATCCACGCGGACCTCCGAAAGTGTATGTTTATGCCTTTGTGACTATTCGATATATCCTCACCTAAGGGTGACCCTGATCCGGGACGCATGAGGAAGTACGAATATTTTGTGCCTCCGTTGGAAACGCACGTCTGACCCGAGCATGTAGTACACAATATTGTAGCAGACAGTTTCCCAAGCGGCATGGCCAGAAAGCGCCCGCCTCTACACTACTAGGTTTGCGAGCGTGCGCTGCTCCCTTGCGAGGCCGACGCACATGTAGCAGAAGTATGATTCGATGGCGACGACTCTCTTGCCCTTGGAACCTCGTAGCCCTTCGCCTTCATCTTCTCCATGGCTGGCGCGATCTCCGCCGCCTTCTTGCCCTCGCCGGTCACGAAATAGATCTTGTCCTGGCCCTCCTGCGGGCGCCGCCCGGCGCCGCCCAGGCCCGGCTTTCGGTAGGGGGCCAACTGCGAACCCTACCCCTACCCCCCACGACTTCTGAGGGGAGGGTGGGGTACGGTTCGCAGTTGGCCCCCTATTCGGCGCAGACCCTGTGCCCGAGGATCCAGGAGAGGGGGAGGAGGGTCGAGGGTCGGGGAGGGAGGAGGACGGACGCACGGGCGCCACTCCGACGACGCTGCACCGGCCGAAAGGGGCCGGGCGCGCAACGCGCACAAAAAACGCGCAGCACGGCACCCGCAAAACATCCGCCCGCGAGACCCTGCCACGCCTGCGCTGGAATTCGGAGGAGGAGGAGGAGGAGAAGGAGGAGGAGGAGGAGAAGGAAGAGGACGAGCAGGAGAGGAGGAGGAAGAGGAGGAGGAGGAGGAGGAGGAGGAGGAGGAGGAGGAGGAGAAGGACCATCATCTCTGGCTCCGCATGCCGACCTGGACTCTGCAGGTGCCAGCGGGTGTCGTCAGGCCACCGCTCGCGCGGCTGGTGGCGCGGCCTGCCCTCCGCTCGCGTGGTTCGGCTGGCGCTCCACACCCCGTCGCGGAGGAGGGGGGGATAGAGGGTCGGGGAGGGAGGAGGGTCGAGGACTGGAGGGCTCGAGGAGGGGGTCGAGGATCGAGGAGGGATGAGGGAGGAGGATCGAGGATCGAGGAGGGAGGAGGGAGGAGGATCGAGGAGGGAGGGGGGAGGAGGAGGGAAAAGGACCGAGGAGGGGAGGAGGGGGATCGAGGAGGGAGGGGGGGAGGGAAGATGGCAAATCGACCCTGAGCTCCCGTCCTTCGCTTTCCCGCGGCCAGGCCCCTCTGCCCCGGTGCCCCCCTCCTCCCCGATGCGACGCCGAGGTGCTCCCCGGGCCAGTGCCGCTTCGCGGGCCCCCTCGACAGCGACTTCCACGAAATCCGCTCGGGTCAAGCACGCTTTGCTCTGACGCTCGCTCGGCAATTGCCTGGCCATCGCCCTCTGCGTGGGCCGGCTCCTGCCTCGGGCGCGGGGTGGGCAGGATGTCGTCGGAGACATCTGCGATTCCCGAAGGCTGTCGCTGAAGTTTCTTTCTGGCGCCTCCTGGGCCATGCCCCTTCCTAGAGGCCTCCCAGATAGGGCCCGAATAGATGGGGTCGAGGGACCGCGCCGCATCGCCATTGCATCGCCGATGTATCGGCGATGCGTCGGCGATGCATCGGCGATGCATCCGCGACGTCGGCGATGCACCAAAGCGACGTCGGCGTGGGGAAGCGCGGTCTCCACAGTGAGCCGCATCGTCGATGCATCGGCGATGCGGCGCGATCCTCCGACCCCGTCTGCTCGGACCCCGTCTGGGAGGCGTGGACTTCCTGTGGGCCGGAGCTCGCACTATGCTTCTCCTCCAGCCAGGCTGCAATTAAGTCGGGCATGTCCTCCTACAGGTGGTTTTTAAGTGAAAAATAGAAAGCCCTTGTTCAAAGTTCAGATATTCCATGGCACAAGTTGCACTTCGGCGCAGCGATGCTCTCCTCCCTGGTCGACGCCGCTTGGGTACAAACGCGTCTGCTCTCGCCGCCAACTCGAGGCTGGTGTGCATGACAAGCCGTGGACAGCAACACCAACCGCAGCATTTTGCTTCTGCCGGTACTTCGCCACCGGGTTCCTGTACAAGGCGTTCCTTTGCAAGCACATCGTTTTCGGCACCGCCTGTTCCCAAGGTTTTGCCTCCTCCTGGCCTCGCCGTGAGGCCGCGCTCCTTCTGTCCCCCCTTCTTTGTCAATTCGAACTTCGCGCGGCCCGCTCAGCTTCGACCGGAAGAGGTGCGCTCTCGATCCGCGAATCAAAACATTGTTTAAAGTTGAGAAGTAAGTTACAATGATCAATACATCGTCCCCAGACTATGTTCTACTTCGTTTGAACATTCCTCGTGTAGAGGGACAGGCCCGGCTTAATGTTGCAATCGCCAGCCCTGCATGCGCCGCCGATCCGAGTCCCCCCCGGGGGCCCCCCTCGCCCTTGACCTTCGCGGGCGCGGAAGAAAAAATAGCCTCAAATCGGGCGTGTCCCCCTACAGGCGGATTTGTGATTGCATATCAAAAACTCCAAGACATTCAACCATAGTCAAGAAATATGAAAAGATTCGCCCCCTACTCTTCCTTGGCTATGTTTGAAGACTCCTCCTGTGAAGGGACAGGCCCGACTTGAAGATAGCCCACTGCCAGGCCTGCCTCAGCCCTCTGCAGCTCGGGCTCGAACGTGCCGGCGCTCTTCATGCAGGCAGGCGCTCCCAAAAGAAGATGGGCTCCCCCGTTTTCCTTAGGAGGCAACTACTGGGATTGAACCCCATTGGGGGATTAAGAAAAAGCTTAACAACGAGTAAAAAAGATTGAGAATCCCCGCAGGAAATATTCAGAAGGATTGAGCCCCCTTGGGGGCCTGTTGCGCGGGATTGGGCCTCGGCTCGCGCGGGGCTAAGCCGGGTGAAACAGGATTGAGCAGGATTGAAGTGGATTGAGCGGGATGAAAACAGATTTCGGACCAGGGTAAAGTCAGAGTTTGACATCCCAGGAGTTGCGCGTGGATCCCCCCCCCCGCCCTCGGGGGAGCCCGAGAGGGGCGCGTCCAAAAGGGGGTCTCGCAGAGCATGGCCGGAGACGCGCGCGCGCGGCCCAGGGAAGGGGGGGGGGGGGCGGCCGAGGGCCGTCGCGTCGACGCAGGCAGAGCGGGTGCGTGAGATCTGAGAAGATCGCATTGACTCGGACATGCGACCCCCCCCCCAAGTCACCACATTCGGAGGCCACTACTGGGAGGTCTTCGTCGGAAGAACGAAGGGCGATTTAGTCTCCGCGGGGGGCTGCCCCGCCAGATCGGGCCTCGGATTAAGTCTCAGCGGGGCAAAGCTGGATGAAACGCAGGCTTGAGCCGGATCGGGGCGGGGCGGAACCGGATTTGGGGACCAGGGCAAAGTCAGAACTGTGTGCTTTTGTGCGTGTGTGCGTGTGTGTGTGTGTGTGCGTGTGCGTGTGCGTGTGCGTGTGCGTGTGTGTGTGTGTGTGCGTGCGTGCGTGTGTGTGTGTGTGTTAGTGTGTAGGTGTGTGTGTGTGTGCGTGTGTGTGCGCGCGCGCGTCCTGCCCTCGAGCAAGGGTCGAGACGCGACGACCGCGAGCGCTTCAAGGCGCACTGCCAACGCTTGACGCGGCCGCCAAGCTCGCGCGTGCAATTGCACGTCTCGTCCACAAACCAGTCGGCCATCTTGTCGATGTTCCCCGTCGCCTCCTCGGGGGAGATCAGCCACGGGGCAGCCTCGACGTCTTTGTCTAAATCTGGCATTCGAGACTTGAGGACGCAAAGAACGACCTCCTCCAGCGCCTCCTCCTGGGAGATCGTCGTCTTCCATTCTTTGAAGCCTGCCAGCTTCGCGTACTTCATCCCTGCTTGCTTCGGCGCAGCCGCCAACTTGATGTTACCCATGTCATCTGGGCCAATGGTCGGGACACCCCCCTGCATTGCCTCACGGGTGCGCTTGCTCGCCTTGTTCACGGCTGGCGTGATCTGCACCTGGTCCATGGCCGTTGCCACAGCGGCCTCACTGATCGGCGTCGCCATGACGACGACTGTCGGCGACATGCTCGCCACGCGTAGCACCGCCGCGCTGCCTGGGCCACGCTGGCGAGAGGGAGGGCAAAAAGCGGGATGGAGCACTGGGAGGAGTTCCATTGCAATTGCATTGTTTGTCGGCGCGAGGCCGCCAAGGCGGCCCCCCCTTTCAAACTGAGGCTCTCGCTCGAGCTCCAATTGAGGCCCTCTCGAGGTATCCTAGGAGGGAGGCACCGTGCGAGACGGTGCCCAGAGGACGGGGCCTCTCGGGGCGAGCGGGGAAGGCCCAAAGGGAGGTGCTGGAGGTAGAGGGCGGCCCCCCCTTCAAACTGAAGCTCTCGCTCGAGCTCTAGCCCGGAGAAGCAATTGGGACCCCCCCCCCCCGGCGTTATCATTAGCACCGCACCGTGCTTAAATATTTTTGTTTGGGGGCGTCGCCGAACGATATAATTAGCACCGCGCAAATGAAAGGAAAGTAAATCCGCCGACCCTGTCGGCGTGTGTGGGGGGCTTCTCCGTTCGACTCGTCGTCTCCGTCGTCTCCGTCGTCTCCGTTCCCCCCCGCCCCAGGGCTCTCCTCCTCAAGCTCGCTGCCCTAAGCGAAATTCAACGACGTCCTAATGGGGTCGAAGGGAAGCCCCTTCCCTTTGATCCCTACCCCGCAAGGGGGGGGGGGTCCCGGGGCAGATGCGACGCCCGCCGGGGCGCGCTTTCCTCGAGCGGGCAAGCGCGGGATGCACTTCCTCCTCCTCGTGGTCGTCCTCCTCCTCCTTTTCCTCCTCCTCCCCCTCCTGCTCTTCTCCTCATTCTCCTCCTCCCCCCCCTCCTCGCCCTCCCTCCTCCTCCTCCCCCTCCTCCCGCAGAGGCGTCCCGGGAGCGGGCCCCGAGTCAAAATACCCCCCCCCTAGGCGCATTTTCCTCGAGCGGGCACGCCCGAGATGCACTTCTTCCTCTTCCGGGAGCAACGCCCCAAGTCAGCATATCGCACTCCCGGGCCGTACTTTCTTCGAGCGGGCACACAAAGGATGCACTTCCTCCTCCTCCTCCTCCTCCTCCTCCTCCTCCTCCTCCTCCTCCTCTTCCCCCTCCTCCTCCGCCTCCTCTCCTCCTCCTCCTCCTCCTCCTGCTCCTCCTGCTCCTCCTCCTGCTCCTCCTCCTGCTCCTCCTCCTCCTCTTCCTCCCCCTTCCTCCTCCTCCTCCTCCTCCCCTCCTCCTCCCCCTCCTCCTCCCTCTCCTCCTCCTCCCCTCCTCCTCCCCCTCCTCCACCTCCCCCCGCCCCCTCCTCCTCCTCCTACCCCCCCCTCCTCCTCCTCCTGCTCCTCCTCCTCCTCCTCCTCCTCCTCCTCCTCGTCCTCCCCCTCCTCCTTTTCCTCCTCCTCCTCCTCCTCCCACTCCTAGCCCTTTCGATCAGGGTCGGCGGCGCCGGCCGCCAGGCCTCTCCAATGCTTCCTGCGCCCCGCCTCGGCTGGCATCCCACTTGGAATTTCAATAATAATAAGAATGCGAATAATAATGAGAATGCGAATGAGAGCAATAATAAGAATAAGGCGAGTGTTACAAGTACTGCTGACACCGTAACTGTTACTGCTACCGTGATGACGATGATGATGCTGATGACGGCGATGGTTTCGAAGCGGCCTGGGCAGGCGACCGGAACTCCAGCCTGGAGTGCGCTGAGCGAGTCCCCACCTTGAAATCTGCGGGAACTGCGGCCAGTAGTATTGCGCTGAGGCGCTGAATCTCTGAACTGCGGCCCGAAGACTGCCGGGGGGAACTCAGCGCGACATCTGCCTGACAGGCTAAGCTCGCCCTCCCCTCCCTGCCGCCCCCTGTCCCAGGGCGAGTGGGCCGATCCGCCTGGTCCCGTCGCCGTCGCCGTCGCCATCGCCGTCTCCTTCTCCTTCCCCCCCTCCTCCTCTTAGCCACGAGTGCCAGAGCGGCGCCTCCAGGGTGCGGGGCGGTTATCGCATCGCCGGAGAGGGAAGGGGGGTCTGCAATTGCCCCCTCGGGTTAACAGAGGCCCCCTCGAGGCATCCCGGAGGGGGGCGCCGCGCGAAGCGGGGCCTATAGGATGGGGCCTCTCGGGGCAAGCGGGGAAGGCCCAGAGGGGCGTCCCGGGGGTAGGAGGCGGCTCCTCCTTCAAACCGAGGCTCTCGCGTCCGTCGCCCAAGCGCGCACGCAGGAAAGGCCGAAGGCCTTGAGATAGCTTTGGCGGTCGGCGCCGTTAGAAACAACGACGACGACCACGACGACGACGACGCGAAGCCCGGGGCCGATCGCCTGCGCAGCGCCTTGCTGCCGCCGTCGAGGAGAGGAGAAAGGAGGGGGGGGAAAGGGGAGGAGGAGGAGGAGGAGGAGGAGGAGGAGGAGGAGGAGCAGCAGGGGGGGGAGGAGGAGGGGGGGGGGGCGAGGAGGAGGAGGAGGAGGAGGAGGAGGACGAGGACGAGGAGGAGGACGAGGAGGATGAGGACGAGAAGGACGAGTAGGAGGAGGAGGAGGAGGAGGAGGGAACCTTTTCGGGACCTCCTTTGGGGGCCTTTCGGGGCAAGGTCGGCGACCGCGTCGCGAGGTATTTGGGGGGCCCTAAATGCCTCCGGGACTCTGGGCTGGCCAAGCCCCGCCTCGGGCTGCTGCGAGGCCGTCGCGGGCCTTCGGCGGTCCCGCTGGGGGATTTCCTAGCCGCCAAAGACGGCCAACGTGGCCCCAAGACGGCCAAGGAAACCCCCGAGAAGCCTTCCAAGATGCCCCGCAGACCGCCCCAAGACGGCCCAAAAGGCACCAAAAGGCCCCCACGGGCCTCATGAGGCCCCCAAAGGCCCCCACGATGCCCACAGAGGCCCCCGAGAGGACCGAGGAACCTCAAGGTCCCAGGGGGGCCGAAAAAAAAAACGCACACAGAGACTCCAAAACGGCCATCCTCGCCCCTCCCTCTTCCCCCCCTCTCTTCTCCCCCCTCGCTCCTCGTCGGCCTCCCTCCCTCCTCCCTTTGCCGCTCCCTCCTCCTCCTCCTCCTCCTCCCCCCTCCCCCCTCCTCCTCCTCGGCGTGGGTGGAGAGCGTCGGGGAGCGCCTTCGCCTCGCTGTTTTTTTTTTGTTCCCATCGAACGCTCGGCGCCCCCCCGACGCCACCCTGTCTGCTCGAGTGCGCGCGCCCGCCTGGCTATTGCAGCCGCGGTGTTCCGAACCCCATCCCTGGGGACTTTGATTTCCACCGCCATCACCAAATGTTGGAGGGGGGGGGGAGGGGGGGAAGGGGGGGGGAAGGAGGAGGAAGAGGAGGAGGGGGGGGGGGGGGGGAACATGGAGGAGGAGGGGAGGGGGAGGAGGAGGGGGGGGAGGGATGGGGGGGGAAGGGGGGAGGAAAGAGGAGGAGGAGGGGGTGGGGAGGAAGAGGCAGGAAGAGGGAAGGGAGGAAAGGGAGGGAGGAGGGGGGAGGGAGGAGGGAGGGCGGGGGGAGGAGGAAGACGAGGAGGAGGAGGAGGACGAGGAGGAGGACGAGGAGGAGGAGGGCGAGGAGGAGAAAAGGAGGAGGAGGAGGAGGGGGGGGAAAAAGGAGGAGGAGAAGGCGGAAGACCCCCCCTCTAACTTATGGTTGTGGCAATGGAAACCAGGTCCGTGAATCCCCGCGCCCTAGGGGGCGGCGTCGGCCGCCAAATCCCTCGGGGCGCCCGGGGCCCGGAACTTGGACCTGCCAGACAAGGGGGGGGGGGAAGGGGGGGGGGCGCCGCAGGAACAGGAGGTGGAGCAGAAGAAGGAGAAGGAGATTGAAGGACGGGAAGGAAACGCCACAGGAAGAGCAGGAGGTGGAGGACCGATTTTTTTTGAAAGATTTGGCAGCCGATGTTCCGAAGCGCGGCCGGCGCCGGCCGCGCGCTCAAGCGCCCCCCGCGGCTGCGGCCAGCGACGGGGCGGGCGCTGGGCTGGCCTCGCCGCGAGGCGCTGGCTTCCCCTTGCGGGGGCGGGGCCACCAGGCCTTCAAATCCTCGGCGCCCGCGCGCCTCTTCTCGCGGCTCGTGGCCGGAGGCTCCGGCATCCGAGGCGCGCCCTCGATCGGCCTTCCAGTCGGACACCTTGTCGGCGTGAGTGAAGTTTGGGCCGCGCGCGCCGCCTTGCATCCCATGCCCGGCCACGCCTCGACCGGAACTGCCGCAGGGCGCTCGCGCTCCGCGCCCGCGAGGGCGCCCTTCTCCGCCAGGGCGCCCCAGTGCTTCCGCGCCGCCGAGTCGTTGTCGGCGGCGGTCCCCCGGCGAAACTTCGCCGCGCTAGGGCCCCCCTTCAGGAAGCCTTCCAGACCCGAACCGAGCAGGAGGCCCCATCCGACGAAATGGCCGAGGACGCGCGGGGTCATGAGCCGCACCCCTCTTTTGAACACGCAGGTCCCCAAGGCTGCCACCAGGCCCGCCGCCGCCGCCTGGCCCACAAGGAAGGGGCCGCGGGGGGGGGCAAGGGGGGGGCACACGGGGCCGACAAGGGCGAGGGGGCGAGAAAAAAGAGGCCGAGGAGAAAGAGGAGTGAAGGAAAGCAAAGACCTTCCACTCCGCCGTGACCCCCTGGAAGACGGGCGCCTGGCAAGCGCGCGTCGCGGCCGCGCCCGCCACGCCCGCCAGCGTCAGGCTGTTGAAATCAAGATTGTGCTTGCTTTTACGGCCTCTCGGAAGCCTCCGCCCTTGGGCGAATCTGGCACCCTTCGCATTCAGGTTGCTCTTGTAGGCCCCCATCGCGTCCACCAACTGCCCCCGCGTGGCGCCCAGGGGGAGGTGCTCGGCGATGAACTCCGCCAGGTCCGGCGCGCGCAGGAGCGCCATGGCAAGCAACCCCGCCGCCGCGGTTGGGCCAAGGGGGCACCGGGCGAGGAGAGATCTGCCCGCTCTCTGGATCGGGTCGGCGTCGCCCTTGTTCACGGAGTGAACCCAGCTCCCCATGGATGCGCCCCTCATGGCGTAGCCGCCGCCCTTGCACGAGGCGATCGGATGCACCGGGGAACTGAGCATGGGCAGGTCAGTCTTGCCAAGAAGGCGGGCGGCGATCACCTCAGCGAGAAGAGCGCCCATGACCTCCCACACGTCCTGGTAACCCGCGTCGGAAGCGATCCAAAACAACACTGCCAAAGTGCTAGCCCACCCCGCCTCTGCTGCCGAGGAGTGCATGATGGCACGTGCCCGCTGAGCGCCCTGCAGCCGCCAGTGAAGTGGCTGGCACGCTTCCTCACACTCCGGCAGCTCCGAAAGTTTAGCCTGAAGGGTCCGCACCATGTGTGGGTCTGTGCCTGAGGGCCTGAAGGGAGCTCGTGCCAAACTGAAGGCAAGAACCTCGAGCTAAAATGAGAGTGGGGGATTGAAGGGGGGAGGCGACGGGCAGGGAGGAAGGATGAGGGAGGGAAGGGGGAGGGAGGGGGATAGTGAGGGAGGGAAGGGTGAGGGAGGGAAGGGTTATGGTGAGGTTCTCGGGGGCCTCAATGGTGCTTTATGGGGACCTGCTTGGCCGTGTCGGAACTAGAACGAAACTAGAACGAAACTAGAACGAAACTAGAACGACACTAAGACGAAACTAGAACGAAATGCGTTGCGACATCTGGTTTCTCATTTTCGTTCCAATGTCGTTCCAGTTTCGTACCATTTTCGTTCTAATTTCGTTCCTCCCCTCCTCCAGTTCCTCCTCCTCCTCCTGCTCCTCCTCCTCTTCCTCCCCCTCCCCATCATCATACTCCTCCTCCCGCAAGCGACGCGCTCCTCGTCCAAGCACTCATGATGCCGATGGCGGACGCCAGCCTCGATGTGCCGTCGTCGCCCACTTGAGGCCCCATATGCTCCCACCCCTCTTCCTCGAGAACGGGGGATTGTGGGGGTCCTCGCCTTTCGAGGGGTGTTTCGTATGGTTTTCTTCCTTTTCTCCTCCTCCTCCTCTTTCTTTTCGCGTTCTTCCTCCTCCTCCTCCCCTTATTCCTCTTCATGCTTGTTCTCCCTATCCTGCTCCTCAACTCCCTCCCCTCCTTCTACTCCTCCTCCTCCCCCTCCCTCCGTCCATTCTTTTTTTTTTGCGTGTTCCCCCCCTCAAAAAAAAACACGAAGGCCACCCCGTGTTTTTTTTTGTCCCTCTTCCAAAGGATTCCTTTTGTGAGGCTTTCCAATAGAATTCCTTTGTGCGGCTTTCCAATAGAATCCCTTTGTGGTGCTTTCCAAAAGATTCCTTTTGTGAGGCTTTCCAATAGAATTCCTTTGTGATGCTTTCCAAAGGATTCCTCCTGTGCGGTTTTTCAATAGAATCCATGTGTGGTGTTTTCCAAAGGATTTCTTTTTGTGAGGCTTTCCAATCGAATTCCTGTGTGATGCTTTCCGTAGGATTCCTTATGTGCGGCTTTCCAATAGAATCAATTGGTGGCCCTTCCCGAAGGATTCCTTTTGTGATGCTTTCCAATAGAATTACTTTGCGCGGCTTTCCAATAGAATCCGTTTGTGGTGCTTTCCAAATGATTCTTGTTGTGAGACGTTCCAATTGAATTCCTTTGTGCGGCTGTCCAATAGAAACCCTTTGTGGTGCTTTCTAAAGGATTCCTTTTGTGAGGCTTTCCAATCGAATTCCTGTGTGATGCTTTCCGTAGGATTCCTTTTGTGCTGCTTTCCAATAGGAATCCATTTGTGGCGCTTCCCAAAGGACTCCTTTTGTGATGCTTTCCAGTAGAATTACTTTGCGCGGCTTTCCAATAGAATCCATCTGTGGTGATTTCCACATGATTCGTTTTGTGAGGCTTTCCAATAGAATTCCTTTGCGATGCTTTCCAAAGGATTCCTTTTGTGCGGCTTTCCAATAGAACCCTTTTGTGCTTTCCAAATGGTTCCTTTTGTGAGGCTTTCCAATAGAATCCTCCTGTGGCGCTTTCCAAAGGATTCCTGCTGCGAGGCTTTCCAATAGAATCCCTTTGTTGCGCTTTCCAAAGGATTCCTTTTGTGAGGCTTTCCAGTGGATCCCTTTGTGATGCTTTCCAAAGGATTCCTTTTTGCGAGGCTTTCCAATCGAACCCCTTTGAGGAGGAAGAGGAGGAGGAGGAGGAGGAGGAGGAGGAGGAGGAGGAGGAGGAGGATATATATATATATATATACATACATAGAGCGAGAGAGAGAGAGAGAGAAAACGAAGAAAGTGGATGGGGGATGAAGAGGCGTGGGGGGACGGGAGAACATGTATGATCAGAACCCACCAAAAGTAGGTATTGAGGTGGGGCGACCTTATCATTAGCATTAGCGTTAGCGTTCGCATTCGCATTAGCATGAGCAATGGCATTATCATCAGCATTAGCATTGGTATTCGCATTCGCGTTAGCATTCGCGTTAGCATTCTCACTCGCATTAGCATTAGCATTAGCAGTCGCCGTAGCATTAGTATTATCAGTGGCATTTACAGTAGCATTGGCATTACCATTAGCATCAGCATTAGCATCAGCATTAGCATTGGCAGTAGCATTGGCATTGGCATTGGCATTAGCATCCGTATTGACATTATCATTGACATTATCACTAGCATTGGCATTATCATCAGCATTAGCATTAGCGTTCGCGTTCGCATTCGCATTATCACGAGCAATAGAATTATCATCAGCATTAGCATTGGCATTGGCATTAGCATTAGCATTCGCGTTAGCATTCTCACTCGCATTAGCATTAGCATTAGCAGTCGCAGTAGCATTAGCATTATCAGTCGCATTGGCAGTGGCCTTGCCATTAGCATTAGCATCAGCATTAGCATCAGCATTAGCATCAGCATTAGCATTGGCATTGTTAGTAGCATTAGCATTAGCATTAGCATGAGCATTAGCATTGCCATTAGCATTAGCATTGGCATTATCGTTGGCATTTTCATTAGCATTGGCATTCTCATTAGCATTGGCATTGACATTAGCCTTAGAATTGGCATTAGCATTAGCATTGGCATTAGCATTAGCATCAGCATTAGCACTGGCCTTGGCATTGTCATTAGCACTCGCATTGGCATTTGCACTAGCATTGGCATTGGCATGGGCATTAGCATTGGCATTAGCATTGGCATCACCATTCTCATTCGCATTAGCGTTCGCATTGTCATTAGCATTAGCATTGGCATTAGTATGGGCGTTTGCATTAGCATTAGCATTAGCATTTGCATTATCACTGGCATTAGCATTAGCATTGGCATTGGCATTTGCGTTAGCATTGGCATCGGCATTGGAATGAGCGTTAGCATGCGCATTCGCATTCGCATTGGCATTAGCACTGGCATTAGCAATGGCATTGACATTACCATTCGCATTAGCATTGGCATTGGCATTAGCATTGGCATTAGCATTAGCATTGGCATTGGCATTGGAATTAGCATTAGCATTGACATCCCTCCCCATCCCCATGCTAGAATTTGAAAATAGCATGATAAAGCAGAAATATTCATTCAGAAAAGAGGGGCGGAGGAGCGTTTCACTCGATAAAAAACCATATGAAAACGACGAGGACCCCACAATCCCCCGGCCTCTCTTCCTCCTCCTCCTCCCCCTCCTCCTCCTGCTGCTGCTCCTCCTCCTCCTCCTCCTCGTCCTCCTCCTCCTCCTCGTCCTCCTCCTCCTCCTCCACCTCCTCCTCCACCCCCGCTTTCCTCCTCTTCCTCCTACTCCACATCCTCCTCCGCATCCGCTTCCTCCGTCTCCCCCCCTTTCTCCTCCTCCACCCCTCTGCTCATCCATTGTTTCCTCCTCCAACCCCCCCTCCTCCTCCCCTTCCTCCTCCTTGTCCTCGTCCTAATCCTCCACCTCCTCCTCTTCCTCTCCCCTTCTTCTCCCCCTCCCCCTCCTCCTCCCTCCCTCCTCCTCCTCCTCCTCCTCCTCCCTCCTTCATCACCATCACCCCATCACCATCACCATCACCATCATCATCATCATCATCATCATCATCATCATCCACACCACCACCACACCACCATCATCACATCATCATCATCATCACCATCATCATCATCATCATCACCAGCATCATCATCATCATGATCATGATCATGATCATCATCATCATCATCATCATCATCATCATCATCATCAGCATCATCCCCATCACCCTCCTCTTGCAAGGGGCGCGCTCCTCGTTCAATCATCCACGGCGCCAATGACAGGCACCAGCCCCGAGGTGCCCTCGTCGTCCACTTGAGACCATGCATACTTCCACCCCCTCCTCCTCCTCCTCCTCCTCCTCCTCCACTTGCCTCCTCCCGTTCCCCCTCCTCCTCTTCCTCCTCCTCCTCCTCTCCTCCTCGTCCTCCTCCTCCCCCCCCTCCTCCTCCTCCTCTCCTCCTTCCTCCCTCGTCCTCGTCCTCGTCCCCTCCCCTCCTCCTCCTCCTCCTCCTCCTCCTCCTCCTCGTCCGCCTCTTCCCCGTCCTATTCCCCCCTCTTCCTCCTCCTCCTCCTCCTCCTCCTCCTCCTCCTCCTTCCTCCTCCTCCTCCTCCTCCTCCTCCTCCTCCTCCTCATTCGGCTCTTCCTCCTGCAGGGGACGCGCTCCTCCAGTGGCAAGCGTTTGCCCAGAGGTGTCATCGTGGACCACTTGAGGCCCCACGCCCTCGCACCCCTCCCGCTCCTCCTCCTCCTCCTCCTCCTCCTCCTCCTCCTCCTCCTCCTCCTCCTCCTGATCCTCCTCTTCCTCGTCGTCCTCGTCCTCGTCCTCGTCCTCCTCCGCCTCCTCTTCCGCCTCCTCCTTCTCTCCCCTCCTCCTCCTCATCGTCGTCCTTCTCCTCCCCCGCAGCCCCCCTTAGAACCGAAGAGCGCTCCTGGGCCGTCTTTGGCGGCTCTTGGTCCGTCTTGGGGCCGTCTCGGGGCGGTTTTCGAAGCCTCTTGGGAGGCTTCTTCGGGGCTTCCTTGGCCGTCTCGAGGCCATGTTGGCCGTCTTGGGGGGCCAGGAGATCCCCCGGCGGGCCCGATAAGGGCTCGGAACGGCCTCGCAGCAGCCCGCGGCGGGGCTTGGCAAGCCCAGGGCTCCGGAAGTATTTAGGCCCCCCTAAATACCTCGCGATTCCGTCGCCGACCTTGCCCCAGAAAGGTTCCCCAAGGACGCCCCAACGACCCTCCTCCTCCTCGCCCTCTTCGCCGTCTTCATCCTCCTCGTCCTCGTCCACTTCCTCCTATTCCTCCTCCTCCTCCTCCTCCTCCTCGTCCTCCTCCTCCTCCTCCTCCTCCTCCTCCTCCTCCTGAAGCGTAGCCGACGGCGCAACGAGTCTCTCAATCCTCTCTGGCCGACGGTGATCTCGCCAGCTGCCACTTGACCAGCTGAATCAGCTTGCCGCGCCGTGAGGCCAGCAGCGCAATCGGCGGGAGCCCTCCTCCTCCTCCTCCTCTTCCTCCTCCTCCTCCTCCTCCTCCCCCTTCCGTTTGTTCTTCCTCCTCCTCCTCCTCCTCTTCCTCCTCCTCCTCCTCCTCCTCCTCCTCCTCCTCCTCCTCCTCCTCCTTCTCCTCCTCCTCTTTTCCTCCTCGTCCTTCTCGTCCCCCCCCCCTCCCCCTCGTCTTCCCACCCCTCCTCCCCCTGCAAGCGACGCAAGCCTCCAATGCAAAAAGATCGGGCGGCCCTCGCCCAAGCACCCGCGATGTCGATGGCACGCGCCAGCCCCGAGGTGCCCTGACGGGCGCTTTGCTGGTTGAGGCTCGGCTATTTTTTCAAATCGGAGCTCTCGCCAGAAACCACGCTTGGCTCTCTCGAGGCATCCCAGAGGGGGGCGCCGTGCGAGGCGGGGCCCAAGAGGCGAGGCAACACTAGGAAATGGAGAAGGCCCAGAGGGAGGCCCTCGGGCTGGCGGGCGGTTCCTTCTTCAAACAGGGACTCTCGCTAGAATCCACGCGGGGTTCTCCACGGGCATCCTGCAGGGAGGCTCCGCGCGAGAAGGGGCCCAGGAGGTGGAGCTACACAAGGCAAAAAGGAGAAGGACCAGAGGGAGGTCCTCAGGTTTGAGAACGGCTCCTCCTTCAAATCGAATCTCTCGCTTTTAGTACGGGTCATACACATGCAATAGGTACTACCCGCACCAAGGATGCAACTGTGATTGCTCCTGGCAAAAACACCTATCATGGCAATTGTTTTTGGCAACGGAGAAACTGCGCGAATGGCCATGCATCACCGAGATGCGATTTGACTTTGGCGTCGGCCTTCGCCGAGCCCGCGCCGCCGCCGTGGGCGCCCAATGAGCGGATGTCCCGCAGCAGCGAGACTTTCCCTCGGCGGAGCCACGCCCGCCGGTCCTCGCGAGCATCGGAGAACCCGCACTGCTGGAACCGATTGATCATCCACGCGCACAAGACCATCATGGTGATGCGCGGGTTGGCTGGGTCGTCGTCGTAGTGGTGCACAGTGGCCTGATGCTGCAACCCTTTCTTCCCCATGCCGCCGCCTGCAGGGTTGCGGGCCCACGTTGGCAAGACCTGGGCCCGAATGTCATTATAAGCTGGGTGGTCTGTAAAAGTGAAGTAGCCGTTGTTCTTGGAATATGACCCAGGGGCCGCCCGTGCCTCTGCGCCCGCACCTGAGTCATCATCGGCGACCTCCTCGTGCACCTGCTCTTCGGCCGCGGGCTCGACCTCAGAAGCGACGCTGTTGGCGTCGTCAGAGTCGTCATGGCAGCGCTGCTCGTCGCCGTCGCTTGCCAGCACGTCGTCGTCGCGAGTCCCCCCTGCCGCCCGCGGCGGCGCCGTCGGGGCTGGAATCTTCTCTCGCCCTGCGACTTTCAAGTGCATCCCCCTCTCACGCGCGCCCGCGTGCTCCAGCCGCGCAGCCCGCGCCTCGACGACGTCGGCCGCCGCCGCGCCGAGGCCCCCGGCGTCTGGCGCGCGCAGGAAAACGTCGACCTCGAGGCGCGCGGTCGCGCAGCCCAGCCCAGCCGGAAGGCGAAACTGGTTGGCGCCCGCGGGGTCGTTCAGGAGCGCCAAGAACCGCAGGCCCCCCGCGCGCGACGCGAAGAAGAAGACCGCCTTGCGCGGCGACGGGCCCGACCACAACAGCGACGCAAACCCGCACTTGCGCGACTGCAATTTCCTGACCCACACAATCGGCTCGCAAGAGCGCGCGGCCTGGGGCCGCAGGCGCGTCGCAGCCGGCATCGGCCCCTCTGGCGCTAAACGGCTCGATAGCGGCTTCCGCGAGGCAGTGGCTTCGCGCATCTGCCGGGTGAAGAAATCATCCTTTTTCTCAAACAAGGCCAACCGCTGACGGTCGGTGAATGGGGCGCCCGTGAAGCGTGGCGTGCGCTCCGCGCGCGCTGGCGCGCTAGCGAAATTCCGCCTCGGCTTTTGAACGACTTTCATTCTTTTCCACGCACTCCCTGAAGGCCACGGGGCCCCCGACGTGGCTCGCTTGCCGCATCTCCTCGGGCGTCGCCCCCGCCTCGTACATGAGCTTCCCACGGGGCCTCTGAACAAGATGGGGCATTTCTTTCCTCGCCAGTGCCATGTAGTTCATGGCGCGGCCCTTATCCGCCCGCGCGCGCGCTCATGGACAGCGCAAGGTAGCTGTTTCGCTGGACTTGGTAGGTGCTAATGATTGTGTTCCTGGACCCGCTCGCCACCGTCATCGGGTGGCCCTTCTCGCGCCTGCGTCGGCCCTGATAGCGTTTCCGCTCCACGTCTAAGGAATTGCACAGCAGGCGCTCCAACGTGCCATCTACGTCGGACTGACACTCAGACGACATCAGGTGGGCCGCCGCCTGTCTCTCCGAGCCCGCGCCCCACGCGCGCCCCTGCAATGGCAACGAGTACCCCGCGTCCAGAACATCAGGTGATATCGACAGAAATGCTCGCATCCCGCTCTCCCATCCCGATGCGTTAAATCTCTGCGACACCTCCCACAGCTTGACAAGGGTATTCAGAGAACGCCTCGAATCGCATGACTCTGTGGCACTGGGTTGTCAATGGCCCAGCCACTGTGTCAACGACGTCTATGGATCGGTCCACAGCCAGCATGGGCAACGACGAGGCCAGGTCTTTCGCAGTGTGCTCCTGCACCTCGCCCTGGGCCAGGCGGACAGCCAATGGCCGCAACTCGTTTTCCCTGGTCTTCGTCTGCGCGCCCATGCAAACGGCGCGGCAACTCAAACGTAAACGCAGCGCAGCCTTCCTCAACTGCGCTGGGGTCGCTGGCGCCTGGAACAAAAAAACCCAGGGGCCCTGCTGAGCCGATCCGCATTCTCCTTCTGCGGCTTGTTATTGTCCAGCTTGAACAGTGAGGTTGGCACCCCCAACATGTCCATGAGGAGTAAAGCCCACGCGCAGCGCGTGAACAGCCATAACCTCGCTGGCACTGGCCGCTCCTCCAGACGGAGAAGGTGCTTCGAGAGCGCGCCGAACAGCATGGCGCGCGCGCGTGGGCGATCCTCAAGGCTCACACAGCAATGCTCCCATGCAACAAAATCACGATTCAAGACGCCAAGCAGCGCGGGCGGTATCACCCCCTCGCCGTGCAAACGCTGCAAACTGAACCCCAGCTGGCTGTGTTGGGCGGTAAGATCAGACCCCGCGTCGTGCACGACAGCAAGACGCGCGTCGATCGCACGGCGGAGGTTGAAGGAGAACTCCTCCAAGTAGTCGAATCGAAGGTTAAATCAACCGCCGTTCTCTATGGCGCGGATAAGGCGCGTTCCAAGATCCGCTACCTCATCCTTGAACCTGAGTTCTCAACCCTGAGGGTCGCGCGACTATGGCGGGCGCATGTGTTGACACCCCGCGCGAGGATCGCGGCGCCCGAACGCGAAAAGCCGACCCCCCCCCGCCCCACGAGGGAGCTCCCATGAGGCCCCCAAGACGCCAAGACGCCCCCAGGAGGCCCCAAGAGGCCCCCCAAAAGACTCCAAGGATCCCCCACGAGGCGCCAAAAAGGGCCTCAAGAAGCCCCAACACGGTCGCCGAGAATCCCTGAATCGGCCAACCACGAGCCCCCGACGGACAGCACTGAGACCTCCGACCCACCACCACCACCACCACCACCACCACCGCCACCACCACCACCACCACCACCGAGGCACAGCGGCGGGACAGACCACATGCAACTAGATACTTGAGGACCCGCGTGCACGTGGCAGCGATGGGGTCCGCCTTCGCCGCATCCTTCAGAAGTTGCCCGCATATGGCGACGACAACTACAAGATTTGCTTTGTGACTTGCACAAACGCTGACTATCAGGCCGCACCTGATGCCCAACTCGGGTGCTCTCTGGGAATAGTACTGCAGCAACCGCCTGCGTGCCGAGTCATTAGTCGGAATGCCGTCGCCAACGATCATGTGAATCACGCGGGCCGTCGTGCAGGCTGGGCCGATCTGGCGGGCGCCTAGAACAATCTGCTCAATGGCCTCCCCTGAAGCTGCCACCATGGCGCGAGCGATTGTTACTGCATCCTTCCTCAGAAGCGGTTGTAACTCAGTCAAGAATTGCTCCGAATCGAAATTGGCGTGGATCCGAATCACGTGGTTCTGGATCGTGGACGATCTCCCACGGGCGGAGCTGTTCGGGCCATAGCTTTTCAGCCGCATGGCGGCTTCGTCGTGGGCGTGGGTCAAAAACACGGGATGCGTCTCGGTGGCGCTGCTGACCGCACCGCCTCTCTCCACAAGGCTCGCCACGTGTGTCCGGTTGATGTGTTTTAGCACTTGTGCGCCCGCATCGCGCACTGTCGCAGTACCCCAAGTTGAAACATTGCGAGTCTCCACTTCGGGCCAATCGCGGAGCCAATCAGCCAGCGCCCTCACCGGCACGTTCGGCGAGGTCGTCAAGATTCTTGTCAACCATCAATGCTTTATCCGCCAGCCACTCTTGGCGGACTGGAAATCCTGCAAGTTCTGGCGCGCCGCAGCCGCCACGGCGCGGTGGTGCCGCACGGATCATTGAAAAGAAAGCACCTTCCGCTTCAGGGTCTCCAGTCTGGGCCGTTTCCTGCCTGCCTTTCTCCTCGAATCAAACTCCCCTGCGAGCGTATCAGATAGATGGGATATCGCCGACAGGGACGCCTCGAACTCTGCCGACTGTGGCAGCGCAAAGATCGCCCGGTGCAAAGCTGCGAGCTGTTCTCGCGAAGCGTGGACGCGCTGGCGAACCTCTTCCATGTCAGCCCGCCGCTGCCGACGCAGGCCCGAACCAATGCCTACGGAAGTGGTGAGAAGTGAGCAAAAATCCCAGCGGCGGGCAGTAGAAGGCAACATCAACAAAGCGTCGTAGCATGTGCGGTTTGCGACCAATGCTAAATGAGTCGAGGAATGAGCGAATCTGAACACACTTTCATACTAACGCGAGTGGAGGAGGAGGGGGAGGAGGAGGAGGAGGAGGAGGAAGAGGAGGAGGACGAGGAGGAGGTGGAGGAGGTGGAGGGAACCTTTCGGGGCCTTTTTGGGGGGCCTTTCGGGGCAAGGTCGGCGACCGAATCGCGAAGTATTTAGGGGGCCCGAAATATCTTCTGGGACTCTGGGTTTGCCAAGCCCCGCCTCGGGCTGCTGTGAGGCCGTTGCGAACCCCTAGTGGTTCCGCAGGGGAATCTCCTAGCCCCCGAGGTAAAGGACGAGGAGGAGGAGGAGGAGGAGGAGGAGGAGGATGAGGTAGGGGAGGGGAATTGAGTTCACCCTGGGGGGAATGAGCCGAGGAATGAGCGAATCTGAGCACACTTCCATACTAACGGGAGTGGGTCTGAGTGCTAGTGGGTGCGTTTGTGATTGCGTATGGGCGCGGTCGAGTCTGCGATCGGGTGAGTCTGAGCATGCGTGAGTCTGTAAGCAAATTAATATGAGCGTGAGCGATTCTGAATGTGAGCGAATCTGACTGCAAGTGGGTCACCATAGGACGCACGCGCCCAAACCACCATCGAGGTCGAGGCGCCGCGCGAGTACCAAGAGGGAGAGAGAAGGAGGAGGACGAAAACGAGGAGGAAGAGGACGATGTGGAGGGAAGTCAAAACATGACGGCGACAACCAGTGAGACAGCACAAGGGGACACAGGTCACCGAGGACGAGAAGAGGAGAGAATGATCAGGAGGAGGAAGGGTGAGAAGATGACGAACGAGGCGCGAAGCAAACTATAACGAAACTAAAACAAAACTAGAACGAAACAAGAAAAAAAAACTATTCTTCGACACCTTAAGAATCCCGCGACCTTACACCTAATGATCACCGAGGCGAAAACCGCGGATGAGGGCCGTTTGCCCGCTCTCTTCGCCCGCGACCTTGAAGAGAGGTGCTTGTCCCTGGTCAATTTCTGAGGGGGGTGCACTCACGGGGCCCATGAGGCCAGGTCGGAAGAGGTGGGGAGGGAAAGTGCATGTCGTGCTTTGGCTCAAGAAAAGAAAGCTGATTCACCTCTCTCCCCCAATCCTTACGGGGGAAGGCTGAAACAAAGCCGGAGTAAGCCGGATGGGGCGGGACTGAGCAGGACTGAATCGGATTTCGGACCAGGGCAAAATCAGAGTCTGACGTCCCAGGAGTTGCATCCGAACGCACGGGGCCACCACCTGGCCAACTGGAAAAAAAATAAAATATTGCCCAGAACAATACATCATGATCGTGGCGTGGCCTTATGTGGGGCATAGTCGCCCCGCATCACGATGATGCGCGATAAGGCTCGTGGCCTGGGGCCCGCGAGAGGAAAACAGAGACGCTGGTGTCGCCACGCGGGGCCACCACACCACATGGCCAACTGGAAAAAAAAACACAACAGCTTGCCCTGGATTTTTCTAACATGCTCAGCCACTCGGCGACTATAACAGGTGCGGTTTGCGAAGGGTGCGGTTTGCCTCCCGTCATATCTGCCCCTCCCGCCCCCGGGAAACGGATGACACTGTCACTCAATGCGACCGAATCACATGACACTGTTGCTCCTTCTGGTACAGTGGAGCACACATCGAGGATGACAATGTCGCTGGAAACGACGACAAACATGACATTGGCTCTCAATTGTAATCGCCGAGTCATAGCCTCGTGCAGGTCTGAAGGCGGGTTCGTCCCGCACTCCCGCTTCTCGCCTGCGTGGCAGCCCGGGGCCTCCGCGACTCTTCCACGGACCAGGGGACGGGCCGAGAGAAAAAAACGGGGCGGGAAGGCAAACAGGCAGGCAAGAGCAGGCAGCGGGGCTTGCTCAGAACAGAACCATGATGATCTTGGCGTGGCCGTGTGCGGCACAGTCGCCCCGCATCGCAGGGATGTGCGACAAGGATGCAGGGGCCCGCGACGCCCACTTCGAAGCTCTTCGAACGGGGCGCGGCCAACGCAAGTTGAAAAGCATGGGCGGAGGAAGCAAGGATGCCAGGGGTACCCTTGGGAACGTTGCCCACATTTTCTGTCCAGCGGGCGCTGACCGAGCGTCCATAGCGCCGACGCGCCGTGCCCGGGTCAGGCCACCTGCACCGAATTAGGGGGGGAGGGGAGGGCCCACACGACCCCGGCCAGCACAGGGGAGTGCGCGGCAGCGGGATGGTGGGGGGGCGTTGCCTCCGCGAGCGTCACTGGCAACGCTCACCTCAGACCAGGAGGTGCCACTGACCACTCTGTACACCCTAGCGGAGCGGGTGGGCCCAGGCAGCACGGCTTGCCCACCGTGGCGGGTACTCTGAAAATGCCCCGGCTTGATGGCAAGGTTGCCCATCCTTACCGTGCGGGTTGATTGTACCATGCACGACCAGAGTGGTCAAGGCGAGGTCTGGCCCCGCGGAGAAAAAAAAACAATAATTACTCACTGCGTGGAGCTCCCCATATGTGCATCCTTTTTAAAAGGTAATATTGTATATGGGTCTACAGGAACACACGTAAAACACCAAGGACTCGTGCCCCAGGAGAGGCCCAATATATAGGAACAGAAGTAAAACAATTAGGATTGCTTACACAGGAGAAGGACAATATATAGAAACATACGTAGAACATCAAAGAATCGTGCTCCAGGTGAGGCCCAATCGATAGGAGCATACGTAAAACACATGGGATTGGAGCCACTCCTGTTGCCTTCTGACTCCTGTTGCCTTTCCTGGAGGCCTCTTCTGGAGCTTCCTGGGGCCTCCTGGAGCCTCTTGGGACATCCTGTGGCCTCTTGAATCTTTCTGTGGCCTCCTTCCTGGGACCTCATGTGGTCTCCTGGGGCCTCCTGGAGCCTGTTGGAGCCTCCTGTGGCATCCTGAGAAGAATCTGCGCCCACGAGCCTGGCCACCAAAACAAGCAAACCGATCGAGACATCCTCAAAATCTGGCCCACCTGGGGGGTGAAAATGAGCGCCTCGCTCGAGACATCCTCCAAATCTGCTCCGAAAGCGAAGGATGTTGAGCCCAGAAACAAGCAAACCGCCTGAGACATCCCCACAAAATGGCCGCGAACGAGCCCGTGCAACCACCCCTGGCGGCTCCCCTTAGGGCCACGAGCCTGGCCACCAAAACAAGCAAACCGATCGAGACATCCTCAAAATCTGGCCCACCTGGGGGGTGAAAATGAGCGCCTCGCTCGAGACATCCTCCAAATCTGCTCCGAAAGCGAAGGATGTTGGCCCAGAAACAAGCAAACCGCCTGAGACATCCCCACAAAATGGCCGCGAACGAGCCCGTGCAACCACCCCTGGCGGCTCCCCTTAGGGCCACGAGCCTGGCCACCAAAACAAGCAAACCGATCGAGACATCCTCAAAATCTGGCCCACCTGGAGGGTGAAAATGAGCGCCTCGCTCGAGACATCCTCCAAATCTGCTCCGAAAGCGAAGGATGTTGAGCCCAGAAACAAGCAAACCGCCTGAGACATCCCCACAAAATGGCCGCGAACGAGCCCGTGCAAACACCCCTGGCGGCTCCCCTTAGGGGTGCTGAAACCAGCGCCCCGCCTGAGACATCCTCACAATCTGCTCTCCAAGCGAAGGATGTTGAGCCCAGAAACAAGCAAACCGCCTGAGACATCCCCACAAAATGGCCGCGAACGAGCCCGTGCAAACACCCCTGGCGGCTCCCCTTAGGGGTGCTGAAACCAGCGCCCCGCTTGAGACATCCTCCAAATCTGATGTGTGTTGAGTAAGTCTGAGTATGAGTAGGTCTGAGTATGAGTATGCCTGAGTATGAGTAAGTCTGTGTATGAGTAAGTCTGTGTATGAGTAAGTCTGGGTATGAGTAGGTCTGTGTATGAGAAAGTTCTGAGTATGAGTAAGTCTGAGTATGAGTAAGTCTGAGTATGAGGAGGGGAGGAGGAAAGAGGAGGAAGGAGGAGGAGTAGGAGGCGTCCAAGTAATAACAAGAACCCCATCTTAGGATATGGGGAAAAAACATAGCATGCTTGGCGTGGCCACGGGAGCCCGCCACCGCTCCCGCAGGAGGAAGCAGGAAAGGCATGCCTGAGCACCAAATGCAATAAACTGTTCGGACAACAAGGGGGGGCACGGACATCGCACTGTGCCGTGCGACCTCCCCCCCCCGCGCGAGCCTCGGAAACAGCATGATAACAGGCCTGGCCACCGCGGCGTGAGAATACATCGTCGGCGGACGACTGTATAAGAAGGCGCAATACCCATGCCGCTACCCTCGCCCCGTTTTCCCCTCGTTGGGCCTCCTGTGAGGCCCTCGTCGCCACCGTTGGATTCGCCTCGAAATCCTGGTCAGAGCGCACCCCGGGAGAGGTCCAGGGAGTAGCGGTATCGGTACCGTTTGGTCTCCCCACACTTTGGGCGGCAACACGAGGAAACGCAAGCAGATGGAAACAAACATAGTTGAATCCTGCAAGGCCTTGGCGGGCGCGCGCGGGGCGCCAGAAATAAAACTTAAGGCGATGATTTATCAGAGGGGTTGCACTACCCCTGTTCCAATCTGGCATGGCCGGGTGAAAAAAGATGACCAGAAGCCCACGGCACGGAACGCAACCGGACGCGGCCCGCATAGATGTTTCCAGCTCCGCCGTAACAAACATCAATCAAGCGCTCACTAACATGGATTAGCGTGGGCGCCAGACCCATGGATCGGAGTAAGTACCTCCGTAGCATGGCGCCAAAGCCGCCTGATTTGACCAACGCCGACTGGTTGGGAGACGGAGCGCGCCGATATGTACGGAAATGAGACCCTTTGCTAATCCACGCGCCTTCATCGATGTCTGCGCTTCCTTGGTTCTCCCCCTCCTCCCCCCGAACACGGCCCCCCGTCTCTTCCCATGCTGTATCCTTCATGCGGTCCACGTACTCGGGCAGGCTGGTCATGTTGTCGCCGCTCGTGGAGGAGTAGAAGCGCACGAAACGCTTCAGCTCGTCCTTGTAGTCCAGATCCTCGGAATACGAACAAGGATGATGATAATGATGATGGTTATGATGATGATTGAGATGATGATGATGATGATGATGATGATGCTGATGATGATGATGATGATGATGATGATGATCACCATCATCATGATGATGCTGCTGATGGTGATGATGATAATGACGACGATGCTGATGCGCCCGTCGGGGACGAATGTCCCTGGCGCCACAGCAGCTCAAGAACAATGTTATCCTGTTTCGTCTTACCGCCCAAGCTGGGCAAAACTCGCCTGTCAAATCCCGCAATCATTGTCTGGGTCCCGCGTCCCCCTCAGATTTAAAGGGGAAGATCCAGCCCAACTGGACCCAGCAATGGACTTTGCCACGAAACTTTCTGGGAAAACAAAAGGGAAAGGATACGGAGGAAGGAACAAGAGTGGCAGGAGGGAGAGGCGAAGGAGCAGCGGGATGGAGGAGGAAGAGGCGGGCGAATGAGGTGATAAGCCGCGAGGAGGAGGGGCGGACCACCATGGAGGAGCAGCGGTGCCAGGAGACAGTGGCAGAAGGGCGAGGTCGACGACGCCGACAACGACGACGACGACGACGGCAGCGGGTCCTCCACGAGGCCGACCTTGAAGTATTTGCCGTAGTTGCTCCAGAACTGGTCGTACTTGTCGCGCTTCTGCTCGCGCAGGTCGTCGATCGAATCCAGCACCTGGGACGGAGTAGCTTGGAGGGAGGGGGGGAGGGAGGCGGGGTGCCGCCGATGTCTGAAGGGATAGATATGCGGATGCCAAAAAAAAGCGGCAAACCATAATAACGAGATTAAGAACAAGTGAGGGGGGCGTGATGGGACCACCGATGAGGGAGGATGGAGGAAGGATAATGACCAGCACCAGAGAGGGATGAAGGATGATGGAGGATGAACGAACAAAGACAGGAGGAGGACAGGAGGAGACGGTAGAGGGGGTAGCAAGGCTGCCGACATCTCAGGAGGAGGGGGAAGAGGGCGGAAGGAAGCAAGAGTGGCATGAAAATCACAACAGTTTCAAACACGCGCACCCCCTCCTCCTCCCTCCCCCTCGTCCCGAAGACGCCCACGAGAGACCCCGAGACAACCCCAATAGATCGCCTCCCGGAGGCTGGCAAAAAGGGCCTCCCCAGACAGTCCCACAGGCATCAACGAGGCCTGTGACCTGCAACACGGGCACAGTGGCGGGGTGGGCCGAAGGATACTGGCCTCTCCTGATGGGTTTCTTTTCCACCACCACCACCATACCTTGGAGAGGGAGAGGGTCCTCCTCCTCCTCCTCCTCCTCCTCCTCCTCCTCCTCCTCCTTCCCCCCTCCAACGTATGGTGGTGGTGGTGGTGGAAAACAGGCCCATCATCTCCCTCTCTCCCTCTCGAACATCTGTGCTTAAACGTGTTATTCTTCTCCGCCGCCCTCGGAACCTTCCTCACGAGGCGCTTCCGAATGATCTTCAGCGTCCGGCTCTTCTGCAGGATCTCTCGGCCCACGTTGAGGGGCAGGTCCTCTGCGAGTCTGGCCGCCCGGCGGCCAGGACGGCGGGGACAGAGAAGAGGGAGGAGGGAAGCTACGCGGAGGAACGACAGGGCAGGAACACCGAGCTGGAATCGCCGATGCATCGCCGATCGGTCGGCGATGTGGCCCGATGGCCGATCCTCTGCAGGGTGGGGCATCGGGCCCCCGATGGGCGGCGAATGGACGATCGGGGGTCGAAACATCCCCCTCTGAGCCTGTCCCCCCTCACGTTGCCCCTGAAGAGACAGGGCGAGGGGGAGAACGGAGCGAGAACGGATGAGAAGCGGGGGGGGGGGGAAGGGGGGAAATGGGAGAGGCGGAGAAGGAAACAAAAGAAAAACGAGAGGAGAGGTAGGAGGAGGAGGAAGAAGGGAGGACATCGATGTGTGTGTATGTGTGTATGTGTGTATGTGTGTGTGTGTGCATGTGTGTGTGTGTGCGTTCATGTGTTTATGTGCGTGTGGTGTGTGCGTGTGTGCCTTTAAGTGGTTCCGTGTTCTGATACCCCTGCAAGTATCCAGGGAGACTTCATACGGACGCCTCCAGTAGGCTCCAGGAACCACGAGACCTCCAGAGACCCCGGGAGGAGGCAGGGTGGAGGACAGGCTCCGAGTCCAGCACCCCCAGCCGAGCCCTGCAGGAACGGGAGGGGGCCGAAGCGAGGAGCACCTCGAGCCGGCCACCTCCGACCGAGACCCCGCGGAGCTCAGACGTCGAGGGGCAGCCTTGTCGCCGCTGGCGCAGGCAGCCGGCGCGGGCACACGAGGGACGAGGAGGAGGTGGAGGAGGATGAGGAGGAGGATGAGGAGGAGGACGAGGAGGAGGAGGACGATGAGAAGTGGGGGAGGAGGAGGAGGAGGAGGAGGAGGAGGAGGAGGAGGAGGAGGAGGAGGACCTCGATCGAGCGGCCTGCATGCACGGGGCGCCTCGACAGGACCCTGCGGGCTACTTTGGGCCACCGCGGGGCCCTCGGGGGGAGAGCGCGGCCCGCTGCGCCTCCGCCGCGCTCCCTGGAGGGCCTCGAGCTCCGCGGCGGGCGAGGAGGCCGCGCCGCGCCGCCGGCGCCTCCCGCGGCCGACCGAAGCGCGCCCGCCGCGGCTCCGACGCGTGTGCTGCCTCGCCCTCGGCGTGCCCGCCGCCCGCGCCAGCGGCGCCACCAGGACGACCAAGCGCCGCAGCCTCCGCCACGCCGCGGCCACGGCGGATCGGGAGGGCGTCGGCCCACTCCTCGTCCAGGTCCGCCACGGCCCCCGCCTTCTCGACAGCGGGCGCAGCCGCAGCAGCATCGGGTTGGGCAGGAGCGGGGGCAGGCCGCGCGCGGCGACGACGCCGCCGCCGCGGCCTGGGGCCGTCCCCGTCATCCGCCGCCATCTCGGTGTCCACGACCTCCTCGCTGCCAGTGGGGCCCCCTCGGCCGCCGCCCCGCCGCGCCCGCGCCGCCGCCGCCGAGGGCGGCCTGCGCGGGGCAGGGGGCTGCCAGCGCGTCCGCCTCCTGCGGCGCGGGCCGCTCCGCCGCGGGGCCGATCAAATGGGGCCACGGCGGCGCGGAGCAGCCCCTCCGCAGCGCGCAGCAGGCGGGTCCCCGACGGGAGCCGCCGAGCCGCGAGGCCAGAGGCGGCGTGGGCCGCGAGGAGAGCTCCGCGCGCGGCCTCGACGGCGCCGCGGAGCTCTGCACTCGGCTGCGCACCCGGCATCGGCGAAGCGGCGACGACCCGAGGGTGCCCGCGACACAACGCTTGAGCGAACTGGGCACTCAGAGGGGAGGATAGGCAAGAGGAGGGAGGGATGCAGGGAGGAGGGAAGAGGGATGGTGAGGGGAGAAAGGGCTGGGGTGGAGATGGATGGAGGAAGGACAGAAGAAGTAGGCAGGAGAGGAGGAAGCAGGGGAAGGTGGAGCATGGGGGGGGCGCGGGGAGGAGAATGGGATGCGGCGGTGGGAGAGAGAGGTGGTGGAGCCAGGAGGAGGGGATGCGAATGCCAGGGAGGAGACAGGAGAAGCCAGGATGAGGGAGCTCGGCGAACAAAGAGGGCGAGCAAGTCTGGACCCCTCGAGCTGCTCACACGCGACAGCGGGCGAGCTCACCCCAGCAAGCGGGCGAGCAACAAAATGGGACGACTGGCCCTCGGGGGCCGGAGCTGCTCAACTCCTTTCGTTCATCGTCCTAATTGAACGGATACAGGCCTCGGGAAACCCATGGCGTCGTCCTCGCCCTCGCTGGAGAATAGCCAGCGCCCTTGCGCCAGCAAGGGGCCCGTAATGAGCGCTGCCTGGCTGGAGTCTTCTGGATACACATCCGAGGCGCCCAGCCAGGACAAGGCGCTAGCGAAAGCCCAACAGGGTGGCGAGGGTGTGACAAGTAACGACACGCAGCGGCCATGCTCAGCTCCTTGCTCCGAGCCATGGGAGAGCGTCGTGCGCCGGAGGCTTCTGCCAGAACCTACGAACTCGCGCGCGGCGGCAAGCCGCGCAAGCGTGTAGCGACGAGAGACGCCGGCAGAGAACACAAGGAGCGCCGGCGCAGCAGAGTGGCAGGGCAGCGTGTCGAGAGAACAGCACTGCGCTGACACGTGACAGGCGCTGGAGGCGAGTGCTGCCAGGAAGAAGCAGAATGCTCTTCCGTACCTCCTTGTGTGCACATGTTGCCGCCGGTGTGCGCCGACCCACCTTGATCGCGGCCCGCGGGACGCGAGACGCAGAAGCCGTGGAGTTCGTTCCCGCGAGTCGGCCGCATCGAAAGTTTCGCGGGGTGGCAGTCAATCTTTCTGTGCTCGCATGGCCGGCGGCAATTGCCAGATGCAGCTCTGTCGAGGCGCTTGATTTTTGGATGACGGGCGCCAAGCCCACCAGGGCCTGAGGCTTGCCCCCTTCTTGAGCAGGGACCGACCGTCCCGGCATTCCTATAGTCCTACCACGACATGTTCCTAGAACCCAAAAATGTTCCAAGATCAAAAACAATCTTCTTAGGACATAAACCCGACGGGATAAAACAGGACAGTCCCGGCCAGAAATGATCTAAGAATATTCCGTGGGAGCCACAAAAAAGGTTCGTAGAACATTGCTTGGTGGGGCCATAGTCGGGAGCGGCCAAGAGGGGGGTGTCCAAGAGGGGGGGTGCAAATCATGACCGGCGGCATGTGCGCGGCCCAGCGGGGGGGCCTGGGACATAATGAAATAAGAAGAGGCGCCATGAAATCTGAGGAAAAATCATGACCCGCGCCATGAAATCCACCCCCCCCTAGTCATCACCCCCCTCTTTTCCGCTCCCGATATAGGCGAGCCGGGACGCTTCGCCACTGCTTGACCTTCTGCGGCCGGAAGCGATGCCGGCCAGCGGAACACGCTCCGAGGCAACACGGGGGCCTGGCGCGCGCCGGCGCGCCGGGCGCTGCGAGGCCACGGGGCAGGCCACGAGGCGCGGCGGTGAAGAGGCGACCGACGCGGAGGCACTGCGAAGGCATGCTCCTGACGATTTTTCTGATGCAGAAGCAACTTAATGATTCATCAACGAACAGCGAGCACTCATGCCACATTCATCTGTCAACGCCTCCCCCGCCCCCCAATGTTTGAAACATTGGCGGTGGGTCTGACGAGTGGCACCTCGACCGCAATCTCCCCCGCGCGTGCCAGCTTTGGGTTTGGGGGGAGGGGGAGAGTTCAATAATTGTTTCCCTCTACCGTGTGTCCTCCGAGTCCACGACGCCCCTGACGAAGGTCAGCCAGCGGGGGATCAGATCCTCGAACTTGTCATTGATGAACACGCGCTTACGTACAGCCGCATGGCGCGGCCTCCCTCCGAGAACATGTCCCGCGTCAACTCAAAAGGCATAGTGGCTGGGATGAACATGAGCGCCCGGAACTCGATCTGGCCCTCGACCTTTCGTTTCAAAATTGGTTTCTGTGGGTAGGTTCTGCCCGAGGTTGAAGGACTCTGGCCGTAGGTCGGGAGTTGTCCGCCTACAGGCGGGATTTTGGAAGGAAGTGACAAATACTCCCAACGATCCCCCGAATGCTCAAAAACAATGCAACAACTGTTCCCTGACGACCTGTTCCACCTGTGGAGACTCTCCACGGGTGGAACAAGCCGTCAGAGCTCAGTCGGGCGTGTCCCTCTCAGAGGGACACTGCCCGACTGCACTCTGCTCCCGCCGCGGGGCCACGCCGGCCGCAGCCCGCGTCCCCGGAAGCTCCGCGGCAGAGACCGGCCCCCCGCCCCCCCCCCCCCACGGGAGGCGGGCCCGGGCCGGGGGCGCGCGCGCGCCACACACGTGCCACGCGCGCCACGCTCGGCACTGCAACCCTCGTCAAAATCAACCTCGAAAATGCCTGACGTGGTTGAACTGCTTGTTCGAAGATCTGGGGCCGAGTATCCATGAGTGCGGGGTACTTGCATGCGCCGCCCCTCCGATGTCGGTCGACGTCAGACTTTCGAGTCAACTTCGGTCAGACTGTCTTTGCCCTCGCCCCGACAGTTGAAGGGGCGGCGTGTCGACATTGAGGGGCGCGCCGAAATCGAAATGACGTGCCAGCAACTTTTGAGGTTAATTTTGACGAGGGTAGTAGGTCGGGCATGTCCTCTGACAGGCGGATCTTGGACGAAACAATAAGACATTAAGCAGTGCCACAAAATAAGCAACAGATGCTGGAAAGATCGTCCTCTGACTATTTTTGGAATACGGTTGAACATTCCTCCTGCAGAGGGGCACGCCCGACTTCAACTTGGCACGCGTGCCACACGTGCCCTCGACCTTGAAGTGCGTCGTCGACAAGGGCTCGTCGAACGCCTTGAAGGTGGTCTTGTAGAACTCGGTGTACTCGGACTGGTTCACCACCTCTGGAGGCCCTTCGGAAGACACACAGGCAGAAACTGTTAACGCCCCTTGAGATCCGACATTGCGACAGAATTGCAACATCGCGAAAAATCACGCCCGGAGTCCCGGACCCCATTTTTCTGTACTTATCAATTTGTCGAGCCGGATCGATCTGTGAGGGTCCTGGGGCCCGAATGTGGGCGAAAACGCCCAGAGTTAACACAAGTGCAGCGACAGGACCTCGGGATCCGTCGACGATCTCTCCGCTGGTGGCCCGACTGACTACCTACCAAACCACCCCAACCCAACCCGAAGACCCGAATTTCGGGCTGGGGGGGGTACGGGCTTCATGTGTGTTTTCTCAACGTTCCCCGACCCCCCCCCAACTGGAAATGGAGGGCAAATTGGGGCCTTCGGGTTGGGTTGGAGTGGTTTGGTGGGCGGTGGCCCGACGCCCCATCTCTTTCTGGGTGTAGCCGTCGTACCAAGTGCTTCTTCTTCCGACCACGCCGAGCCCCGGCCGCGAACGGCCCCCCCCCTAACCGGATGCAGGGAACGGCCCCGACACCCAGCTTTGGACGCCCGAAATGGGTACCGAAAACATGGGTACAATGCCCAACAGCAAATGTTGTCCCAAACCAACGGCGGCCGCTGTTGGGCGGGCGGCCTCCTGTCTCAAATGGACACAGGCCGCGGCGGCGCGGACAGCGAGACCTGTTCAAAATGAACAGGAACTGCTGTTGGGCATCGTACCCATTCTTTCCGTACCCATTTCGGGCGTCCAGACCAGCCCTCCGGAGCCCGAGCCGGTGCTGGTTGCCGCGTTCTGACTGCACCCTCGGCCCGTATCATGATCGGGGATGGACAGAGGCCCCTGTAGCAAAACGTGGTTCAGTGAAAGCGACCTCGGGCCCAAACCTGGCGGGCGCAAGCCTGGAACATGACGGCCGCGGCGCCCCCTCGAGAGCCGAAAACGGACGATTCACTAATCGACGCGTCAGGGTGGGGGTTCTGTCTACCCCCGACACGAGGATGCGCGATGAGGATGCAGGGTCCTTGAACGCCCAGTCTTAAGTCGGGCCTGTCCCCCTACAGGGGGATTTTCGACGAACAACAATACCCCAGAAAAAAAAACAAAAAATAATCCAAACATAGCCTGGGGACTATTTTTTGAATAGTTTTTGACCTTCTTGGAGTATTCTTGGGGTATCTGTTGTTTTTCGTCGAGAATCCCCCTGTAGGGGGACACGCTCGACAGAAGCCCAGTCCGAAGCTTCTCGAGCGGGGCGCGGCCAAGGGAGGCGACCTACGGCGGGCCGAGGAGCAGGAGGCAGGTCGGCGGCGAGCGAGCGGGGGCAGCGAGAGGGGCGGGCCTTCTCAGAAGGCTCGGAAGTCCACGGGCCTCCTGAGAAGGTTTCGACGCTCTCCCAGAAGACAAGCCAAAAAACTTCTCGGAAGGCGCGGGGGCTTCTGAGAAGTCCCGCCGCCTTCTGAGAGGGCCTTCTCCTCTTCCTTTCCCCCCCTCGCTCGCCGCCGAGCAAGGGTACCCTTGGGAAGGTTGCCCATCCTTCCTGTGCGGAGGGAACAGCCCGAACACCTGAGTCCTCCCGAGCCCACGTTGGTGCGGGTTTTCGCGTCTTGACTGTACAGGAGGAGCCCGACCACAAGAAACCTTCCACAACAAACCCAGCTCCATGGATTTTTGGTTTGGGGGGCGTCACGCCTTCCATGGCAAAAGCATCGAAACCCAAGAAACCCAGGGCGCACCGGAGGCAAGCAGGGCGTTTCTTGGCAGGTGTCTCCACTGTAAGGGGCAAAGCAATCATGGTTCTCTCCCCTCCGAGATGCGCAGCCAGAACATCGGGACAGAAGCGGAACCAAATCGAGATCAAGATCGAGGCAAGCGAACTCGACGTCGGGTCGGACCGCTCGCATCGGGATGGGCCATGTCACCTCCGGATTGCGCAGCCAGATGGGCTTCATCTTGTTCATGACCTCCCACTCGTAGACCGAGCGCGGGACGCTCTTCATCTTCGGCTTCTCGCCCTCCTCCGTCGACATCGTCGTCTTTGTCGTCGTCGTGCTCCTCCCTCCATGTGCGTGTCCAACGCCTGGGGAGCCGATCATCCTGGACATCAGGACGGGGCGGCCTCAGATCTGGGGAATTCCCAGAATTAGTCAGGGATATCCACAACCCCATATAGAGAACTCCTCCTTTCTCCTCCGTTTCCTCCTCCTCCTCCTCCCCCTCCTCCTCCTCCTCCTCCTTCTCCCCTCCTCCTCCCTCCTCCTCATCCCCCTTCTCCTCCTCCTCCTCCTCCTCCTCTTCCTCCTCCTCCACCACTCCTCAAGCGCAGTCAGTCAGCCTCCTGCACGCCACAGGATGGAGGAGGAGGAGTGGGAAGAGAGCGAGTGCGGAGGGGAAGAAGAGGAGAAACGATGAAGAGGAGCTCCCTCCCTCTCGCTTTCTTCCTTCTCCTTACAATGCTGCGTCTCTCTGGCATTCAGTAGAATGAGACCCACAAGCGAACAACTGCGAAGACAGTAGCAAGTGCAATGCAATCAGGGAGGATATCTTTGGTGAGGGGGGATTGTTGCGCGGATGTGCCGCCAGGCGTGAAAATCGGCAGGGCGATCCAGGAGGCCCCCAAAGGGCCAACAAACCACCCAAAGACCTCGACACTCGACTCTCCCTCCTCCTCCTCCTCCTCCTCCTCCTCCTCCTCCTCCTCCTCCTCCTCCTCCTCTCTTCCTCGCACCTCCTGGAGGGTGTCCGACGACGACAACGACGGCGACGACGTCCTTCGGAGGCGGGGCGGACTCGTCTGGCACCTGGTCGTACTGGACCTTCTCGTTCCACAACTCGATCGGGAACGTGATGAACTCGCTGTACTTCTTCAGCAGGTCGGACAACTTCCCCGTGTCCAAGTACTCCTGCAGGGACCCGGCGAGAGTGGGTTCAGGGACGAGGCTTAGTTCGGGCATGTCCCCCTACAGGGGCATTTTGGACGACTAGTTAAGAAAAAACTGTTCGAAAATACTTACACGTGTTCAAACATCACCAAACATCGTCCCCATACATACTATTTCTGATATATGTTTGGATATTCCTCCTGTCGAGGGACCGGCCCGACTTCGGACGAGACCCGCGGACGCTCCTGGCCCCCCTCGCCCGCCGAGGGACCTCCCGGGAGCCCTCTGGCTGGCGGGAGTGCGATGGTCCGTCCCTGCCCACGCTGCCTCGAGCAGGGGGCACAGGCCAAGGAAGTCATGAAGCGAATACTCGTGCCGCATTCACCTGCCAATGCCCCCCCCCATCGGGGATGGACAGACCCCCTTTAGTACAACGTGGTTTAGTGAAAACGACCTGATGCCCAAACCTGGCGGGCGCAAGCCTGGAAAATGACGGCCACAGCGCCCTCTCGAGAGCCGAAAACAGACAATTCACTAATCGACGTGTCACTGTTGGGGGTTCTGTCCGCCCCCGACCCCAATGATCGATGTTGGCGGTGGGTCGAGCGAGCTGCGCTTCGGCCGCAGTCTTCCCCGCGCGTGCCAACTTTGGGCTTGGGGGGAGCGGGGGAGTGACCACCAGTTGTTTCCCTCTGCCGTATGTCGACCCCGATCCCAGGCGTTGGGAGCTCTGTGAATGGACGGGAGAAGCTCTTGGGCCCAACCCTGGAATACACGATCTGGTGACCGAGGCCAAAGTAGGCTGGAGGCTCGAGATTCTCGAAATTCATTGATCGAGGCGATCTTGGTGCTCGAAAAATTATTGCTGGTGATTTCCCGTGCATTTTTCCGTTTCGTACGTGTTTTTTTCGCTCGATGGTCCAGGATCGTCGTCAATGGCACACGTCCGAGCGATGCCGGGGGGGGGGGGGGGGCGTCCAGCCGCCTCGGCAAGGGGTGCTTCCGGGGATGGCCCCCGTGGGGGTGCATCCCCGAGCCCAAGGCTTCCCACCTTTCCCCCTTGGCTCTGGGCGGCCCGACTTCCGTAGAGGGGCCCAGGGACACACACAGGCAAAGGAGCACAGATCCCAGGACCCCCCACAGTTTCCAAATGTTTTCTGGGCTTTCGTCTCCCACCCCCCACCTTACCATAATTTTCCCCCATTTCTTTTTTGGCAGTCGACGATTCATTGTGGGTGTCTGTTCTCGCCCCTCCTGATTTTCGGGCAGAACTCGGGGACTAGAGGTCTCCTAGATGGGGTCGAAGTAGCTGGGGTCGGAGGATCACGCCGCATCGCCAATGCAACGGCGATGCATCAGCGATGCATCGGCGATGCATCGGCGATGCACTGGCGACGCATCGTCGACGTGGGCGATGCATCGGAGACGTCGACGTGGCGCAAATCGGGCTCCACACCGAGCCGCATCGGCAGTGCATCGACCATGCGGCGCGACTCTGCGACCTCACCTGCTCCGACCTCCTCTGGGAGGCCCAAGAGATGTTCCCCTCGTGATTTCCAGGCGGCACTCGGGGCTTAGGTTAAGTCGGGCGTGTCGTCCTACAGGGGGATTTTCGACGAAGAATAAAACATACCCTCAAAATGCTCAATAAATAGTCCAAACATGGTCTGGGGACTGTTTCAATACTGTTTGACCTTCTTGGGGCATTTTTTACTTCTCTGACATTTGAAGGGGAACGGAACATTACATAAACATCAAAAATCTCAGAGGTCCGCGCGGATTTCTCGGATCGGCGCTGGACCCCCCTCCCTGGCGCGCGGAGCGCGCCAGGGGCGGCGCCCGAGGCGCCGCCAGGGGGTCCAGCGCGGATCCGAGAAATCCGCGCGGACCTCCGAGTTTTTGGTGTTTTTTTCTTCGAAAATCCCCCTGGAGGGGAAGAGCTCGCCTGCGACGGCTGCCTCCCGCTGCGGCTGCCCCGGGGACCGCAGATCGAGAGAGCTCCCGCGGCCGCCCCGCCCCACGCCTCAGGGCCCCCCCGCGCCAGGCCCCTCCGGCAGCTGGGGCGCCAGCAGGGGCATTCCCCCTCCTCCTTCCTCCTCCTCCTCATCCTCCTCTTCCTTCTCCACCTCCTCCTCCTCCTCCTCCATCTCCTCCTCTTCCTCCTCCTCCTAATCCTCCTCTTCCTCCTCCACCTCCTCCTCCTCCTCCTCCTCCTCTGCTCCTCCTCCTCCTCTTCATCCTCCTCCTCCTCCTCCTCCTCCTCCTCCTGCTCCTGCTCCTGCTCCTTCTCCCTCGGGATCATGGGCGCGCTCCGGCCAGGATTTCGAGGAAAGCCTGGCAGTGGCGACGAGTAAGACAAAGCCAGGACGAGGATAACATCGAACGAGAATCCATCGGAAATCTCTGAGATCTGGCGGATCTGGAGGAGGTCTCGAGCGCCGCGGCCTTTTCAGAGCGTTCCGGAACACTCTGAGAGCGTTCCGGAACGCTCTGGAAAGGATTTATCCTCGTCCTAGCTCCGTCCGAACGAAGGCTCTCCAGGACAACCAATGGTATCTGCAACTGCTATTCCTATGGAATCACACCTCAGAGAGGACCCGGCCGCCTGGCTAACTTCGCGCCCCACGCTTCGCGCGCAGCGTTGGGGTGGCCATCGCCCTTGTGTCACATGTAAGTCGGGTCAAGCGAATTCTGGGCGGATTTGGGACGCCCCATCGGCGCTTCGACAAGCCGAACCACCCTTTCCCTCCCCCTGGAGAGCCCAAAATCGAATCGATAAGTCGAATCGGGGATCGAAATGAATCGGATCGGCGGAAATCGGCAGCCAAGTCGGAAGGAGTCGAATCGGCTGAAATCGGCAGGATAGGTAAGCATCATGGGGAAAACGGAATCCAAATTGGACTCCGAAGTCGAATCGAATCGGATTCGGAAGCCATCGACATCGAATCGAATCGAATCGAAACGGAGGAATCGAAACGAGCCCTGCCCCCCCCCCTCCCTGGCCGCCCCCCTCCCCCTGCGTCCTGGGCCTCCTCGCGGAGGTGCAGGATCAGCTTCGTGCCGCTCTGCTCGCCGAAAAACTCCTCCTCGGGAGCGGGCTGGATGGTGAACTCGTTGCCCTGGGAGATCCACCTCCAGGCCTGCGATCAGCCGTGCGGCTCGCCCGGAGCGGCACCCGCACGCTCCGACGCGAGGCGAGTCCGCACCAATCGAGGGGGGAGGACGAGGACGAGGTGAGGCGGCACGCAAAAGGAGGGGGAGGGGGAGGAGGACCGACACCGAGGGGAGCAGGAGGAGGAGGGGGGGCGAGGAGGCTGGCCCTGCTGGCTCGCGCTCGCAGCACGAGCGCCGGGGCGGGCAGAGGCTCTCTGAGCGGGCCCGCAGAAGCCCAACCGAGGGGGCGCAGGCCGACGACGCACGCTGCGGCTCCGCCCCCAGCTCGAGCGGCAGACGGGGCCATGGCGTGAACCTCACTGCTCGGAGGGCTGCGCGGGTCTCTCGCATCGGCTCGGGGCCGACCCCCCTCCCTGGCGCGCGGGTCCTCGCCTTGCTCGACTGGCTCATCCTGTGATTCCCCGGCGCCTCGTGCTGCTCATGCTGCCGCGCCAAACTCCGATGCTGCTCCACATGCTCCCGCTCCCTCTTCTGCTCCTGGTCCTGCCTCTGCTGATCCTTCTCCTCCCTAGTACAGGTCCCTCTCTCCCCTCCTCAACAAACCAGGAGGAGGAGGCGGAGGAGGAAGAGGAGGATAAAGAGGGAGGGAGGAGGAGGAGGAGGAGGAGAAGGAGGAGGGAGGAGGAGGAGGAGGAGGAGGAGGAGGAGGGGGAGGAGGAGGAGGAGGAGGAGGAGGAGGAGGAGGAAAAGGGGGAAAGGAGGAGGAGGAGGAGGAGGAGGAGGAGGAGAAGGAGGAGGAGGAGGAGGAGGAGGAGGAGGAGAGGGGAGGAGGAGGGGGGAGAGGGAGGAGGAGGGGGGAGAGGGAGGAGGAGGGAGGAGGAGGAGGAGGAGGAGGAGGAGGAGGAGGAGGAGGAGGAGGAGGAGGAGGAGGAGGAGGAGGAGGGAGGAGGAGGAGGAGGAGGAGGAGGGGGGGAGGAGGGGGGAGGATGAAGAGGAGGAGGAGGAGGAGGAGGAGGAGGAGTTTAAACCCGCGTGCACACGCCCGTGAGTGGGTGCCCCTGGTCTCGGCACCCCGCGCAGGCCGAACGGCCCGAGTCGGGGTGGGCCAGCGGCCTCAGCTCACGGCGTCGTACTCCCGCCTGGGCGACTGCTCGCCCGGGAGCCCACGGCGCGCTCGCGCCGGCACGACGACGCGACACGACGGGGGGACGGGGACGCGACACGACCGAAGACGCACGACACGACACGAAACGCACGACAACGACGGGACGAGCCGCCGGTCCCGCCCCAGGGCGGCGAGTGCAAGGTGGGAATCCTGCACCGCCCTGGGGGAGGCCACGGGACCTGGCGACCCCCCTGGGGAAGGAAGGCCGCGCTTATGGCGGCCGTCCCCAGGTGCGGGGGCATGTGCCCTGAAGGCCCAGTGCTCCCCGCCTGCACCAGGGGGCACACAGGCCCGACCCCCACTCTTGGGGGGCCCCTCCAGGGCGGAGGAGGAGGAGGAGGAGGAGGAGGAGGAGGAGGAGGAGGAGGAGGAGGAGGGGGAGGAGGACCCCTCCCCTTGCCCTCCCACTCACACACGCACACATAAGATCATCCCCGTCCTCCCCTTCGCCCCTGCCCTCTCTCCTCCTCCCTCCCCCAGTCCCCGCCAGTGCCCACGTCCTCCCATCCGTGGTGCTACTCCTCTCGTGCTACTACTGGTCCACGTCCTCCTCCTCCTCCCCCTCCTCCTCCTCCTCGTCCTCCTCCGCCTCCTCCTCCTCCTCCTCCTCCCCCTCAATCTCCTCCTCCTCCTCCTCCTCCTCCTCCTCCTCCGCCTCGTCCTGCGTACCCCCTGTGTGCGTGTGTTCTCGCCGTGTTTCACGCTTCATCCTTCTGTCAATATTGTGTTCCTGGTCTTCGCCACGCTGCTGTATCGCTGCTCCTCTCTCCTTCCTCCCTCCCTACTCGCCCCTTCCTCTCTCCTCAATCGACCCTTCTTGTTCTTTTCCGTTCCCCCCTGTCTCTTTCCTCCTTCCTCCATCCGCCCCAATATTCCTTCTCCACCTCCTCCTCCTCACCCTCACTTCTGCATCATCGCCCAAGTGTTAGCAGCGACACGCCTACCCAGGCTCAGCGGAACGCGTGAAATGGTGAAGTGTCGCTCTGAACTGGGGATTTCGGATCTCTCCTTCCCTCTAAAAACATCGTTGTCATACCTCCTCGTATGCTCCATTATGCATTGCCCATTGCCCAGGCTTCTGGTGGCATCTTCCTCCTCCCCATCCGATCAGTCATTCCTCCTCCTCCTTCTCCTCTTACTCCCAGTCCTTGCCCTAATCTTCCCTTTCCTCCGCCTCCACCTCCTCTTCCTTCTTCGCTTCGTCTTCAAGCATATCTATACGTTCTATACGTTCCCCTGGCATTTGATTTGGTGCATTGACAAGCATTTCAGTTTGGGGTTTGCTCTTATGTTATGGCGCCCTTGGCGGCGATTGGGTGGCAAACTGATGTTGTGGTTTCCGCGTGTTGGTGTGCTCTGTCAGGTGTAGTGATATTCCCACTTCGGCGCACAAGGATTCCGTTCAAAATGAAGTAGGGCGAACGCAATAGCAGTCGTACAATGTTGAGGATAATGATCAATCTGAAGTTGTTGGTGCCGTGCTACGCTGTCTCATGCAGTTTCCCTTCGTGTCCGTCGTGGATGTTCAGGGTGGAGGCTGGTATGTGGATTCGCTACGCGAAGGCTGTAAACTCTGTACTCCAGATTTCGTAACAAAAGGGAGGGGGTCTGGACCCTCCAAGACATGCCATTTCAGACCTCCCCCCGTGGGAGAACCCTCCAAAACATCGTCCCCAGACCCCCCCAGGCCCTCCAAGATAGCCTGGAAGAGACCCCCCCGAAATGAGACCCCCCTCCCTTTATTACGAAATCTGGAGTAACCTGCCTTCTTATCCTGCTCACGCTTGTTATCGCAGATCGATCTTCCTTTTGGCATCTGAATTCTTATTAGATCTTATTTGCCATTCTCCTCCCCTATCCCCCATCCTGCTTGCTGCTTGCCCTCTTCCTCCTGCTTCTCCTCCTTTTCCTCATTCTCCTCCGCCGCCCAGTCCTCTCCGCCTGCTCCTTCCCCTCCTCCTCCTCTTCATTTTGGACACCCGAGATGGGCACGGAAACAATGGGCACTATGCCCAACAACAAATGTTGTCCCAAGCCAACAGCGGCCGCTGTTGGGCAGGCGGCCTGTCTCGAACGGACACAGGCCGCGGCAGCGCGGACAGCGAGTCCTGTTCAAAATGAACAGGAATTGCTGTTGGGCATCGTACCCATTCTTTCCGTACCCATCTCGGGCGTCCAGATTCATGATACTTCTCATCCTTTCACCTCCTCGCCCTCCTCCGGCAACAACAGATCACCCTCCGCCCCCTCCGGCCATCCCTTTCACCTACTCCCCCGCCTCCTGACCCACTTCGCTCCCCTCCACTGCCCATCCTCCTCATCCTCCTATACAGGGCAGTTTTTAATACATGGGATTTTCAAACATATCGGAGTTTTAATACATGATACATTGATTCATAAATTGATGCATGAACTCATCGTGTTTTAACACTAAATCCCTGCATGTATTCATACATGATCCGCACGCGGAGCATGTATCAAAAACGGCACTGCATACTGTCATCCTCACCCTGCTGCACCTCCTCCTGCTCCTGCCGGCGGGCGACCGAGCTCTCCTCGGGAGCGGCCAAGAGGGGGGTGTCCAAGAGGGGGGGGTGCAAATCATGACCGGCGGCATGTGCGCGGCCCAGCGGGGGGGCCTGGGACGTAATAAAATAAGAAGAGGCGCCATGAAATCTGAGGAAAAATCATGGCCCGCGCCATGAAATCCCCCCCCCCCTAGACATCACCCCCCTCTTTTCCGCTCCCGATCTCCTGCGCATGCGCTCCTGCCTCCGGCCCGCCGGCCTTCTGGTCCGCACCCTCCTCCTTGAAGCTCTTGGACACGACCTCGACCTTGCTCGCCACGAGGAAGGCAGAGTCCACAGGCCCCCGCCGGGCGAGGGGCACGCGATGGAGGCGGAAGAGGCCAGGTGGCGACGGCGCAAGGAGAAGACCAAGCTTGGGTCGGGCATGTCTTCCTACAGACGGGATCTGGAGGAAACGTACCAAAAATCAAAGACATCAACATGAAAGAAAAATCGTCCCCGTACGATTTGTTGATTGGTTGTAATATTCCTCCTGGAGAGGGACATTAGGCGCCCGAGTTATCCGGGGTAACTCGGGTCCGGGGTAACTCGGGTTTGGATCCCCGCAAAAACGAGCCCGAATTAGCCCTGACCTGAATTACCCCTGATGATTTGGGGCTCTGGACGCCCGAACTACCCGGGGTAACTCGGGTCCGGGGTAATTCGGGTATCCCGAAAAACGAACCCGAGTTAGCCCTGACCCGAGCTACCCCTGATGATTCGGGGCTCTGAGGACATGCACGACTTAACGCCAAGCCGACCCTCGCCGAGAGCGAGCGTGTGACCAAAACGCCGTCTTGCTGGACCCTCCGCCCGCCACATGGCCAGGAAGGAACCCGCGGGTGCCTGGGGAGAAAAGCAGCCGCTCATTCCTAGAGGGGCAAGAATCGGCGACGGAGGCGCCAGGGACCCCGCGCAGATCCAAGAGATCCGAAGCGACATCCAAAGTGCGTGTCTGTGTGTGTGTGTGTTTAGGCGTGTGTGTTGTGTTGTGTGGTGTGGTGTTGTGTGGTGTGGTGTGAGGTGTGGTGTGGTGTGGGTGTGGGTGTGGTGTGGGTGTGGGTCAAGTTAGCCAGCTCGAACGAGCGAGAGGGCTCCGTCCACTCCCACCCGCCCTCCCACAACATAAGAAGCAAACGCGTCGCGTCCGACGCCCGTCGTTTATCTTATATCGTGGGCGGCTAGACGTTCCCCGCGCGCGATGTGCGCCGCGTCTCATATGTGCAGGTCCCGGGCCAGCCCCACGGGCCAGAGGCGTGCTAAGATCTCCGGTAACTAGTTCACAATCTTCTAATTTGCGCGCGCGGGGCGGCCACTGGGGGCCCCCGGACGAAAAAAAACCCGAGCAGGTCCTGGGCACGCCAGTCCCAGCGATGGTTTTCTTCTTCGGCGCTGATTTCCAGGTCCCAGAGCGCCCCAGGAACGCCCCAAGAGAGCCGAGACGCCCCCGAGACGATCCGAGGGGCTCTGAGTCGCCGAAAGATTGTTCCACGACGCCCAAGATGGCCTCCAGACGGCCGTAGCGCCAAGAAACCGCGTGGGGTTGCCCCAGAAGTCCGCGCGCGCTGTGCGCCGCGCCCCATTCCTGCCACGCATTTCGCATCGTGGAGGACAAGACAGGCCATGATGAAAGGAAACAAGGCAATTCGGTATTCTTTTTTACAATCAGGATGGGAGGACCCACAGCCCGCATGGACGTCCGCGCGCGACGCGCGCCGCGTCCCATTCCTGCCACATATTTCGCAGCGTCGGCGACAAGGGGGGCCATCTGAGAGGAAAAAACGCAGACTTTGTATTGATCTTTTACAATCAGGATGTGCGGGCCCGGATTGACGGCCGCGCGCGCGCGATGTGCGCCGCGTCCCATATGTACACCGCGTCCCACTGCTGCCACATATTTCGCACTGTCGGCGACAAGGCAGGCCATGCTGAGATGAAAAAGCAAAGACTTTGTATTGATTTTTTACGGTCAGGATGGGCGGGCCCAGATTGACTGCCGCGCGCGATGTGCGCCGCGTCCTATTCCTGCCACGCTTTTCGCATCGTCGACGACAAGAAAGACAATGTTGAGAAGAAAAACTGCCACTTTGCATTGATTTTTTACAGTCAGGATGGGAGGTCCCGGATCGGGCCCCTATCGGCCGGAATACGAGGTAGGTGGGGCTATATTCTAATAAAGAACAAGGATGTGTGTGTGTGTGCGCGTTCTGCAATTTTGTTTGTTCCCTACCTAGGCTCTGCCTAGAGGGTTCTTACTCTCTTAGCTTAAAGGGGCCGGGCAGTGGAAAGCGCCCCGGGCGGTTCCCCCAGTCCCCGCCCCGCGGTTCCCCCAGTCGCCTGGGAGCTTTAGCTTTAGCTTTAGCTTAGCTTTAGCTTAGCTTTAGCTGAGCTGTAGCTTAGCTTTAGCTTAGCTTTAGCTTAGCTTTACCTTAACTTTAGCTTAGCTTTAGCTCAGCTTTAGCTCAGCTTTAGCTTAGCTTTAGCTGAGCTGTAGCTTAGCTTTAGCTTAGCGTTAGCTTAGATTTAGCTTAACTTTAGCTTAGCTTTAGCTAAGCTTTAGCTCAGCTGTAGCTAAGCTTTAGCTTAGCTTTAACTTAGATTTAGCTTAGCTTTAGCTTAGCTTCATCTTAGCTTTAGCTTTAGCTTAGCTTTAGCTTAGCTCTAGCTTAGCTCCAGCTTAGCCTTAGCTTAGCTTTAGCTTAGCTTGAGCTTAGCTTGAGCTTAGCTCTAGCTTAGCTCTAGCTTAGCTTAGCTTTGTTTTAGGTCAGCTTCAGCTAAGCTTTAGCTTAGCTTTAGCTTAGCTTTACTCTTACTACTAATGCTGCTTTCCTAGGGGCTCCAACTCCTAGGTAGGGTCGCACTGGGATAATTTGATCTTCGCGGCGGAAAGCGCATTCGCTCAAAGAAAGGAGCGGGGAGTGCTCCACGGGGCCCGCGCGTGGCAGGAGCCGGGCAGGGCGCGCTGGTGGCGGAGGAGGGGGGGAGAGGGAGGCGCACGGCGCAGGGCTGCACGACTGCGGGGGCGACGGGCAAAGTCATGGCATCGCGCCAGCTCGCGTCTGCCACGAGGTCGTGTCGTGGCGTCGGCCTGGTTCTCGCAGAGAGACGGGGGGGGGGTCCCATGACGATGCGGTGCAGACCGTGGCCTCGAAACCCTGCACGACCTGCTGACCGCGCGGTCCGTCACCGCACGTTCTGGGACCATGGAGGCCCCAGTCACCCGAGGCATACTGCTAATTCGTGTCGTGCCGACTTCGGCGCTGGCTTCTGACAACGCAAAGATCGTGCAACCGTGAACGAGCGGTTATCGCAAAATCAGATCGTTCAACATCGACCGATTCTGGGTCACCGGCGGCGTTCAACCTTGAACGCTGGCGGCCTGGCGGGGTCGCCGCTGGTCGACACGACGCGAACCTACCGTACTCGGAAAACAGCCCAACGGCCGGAGTTCCAAAACTCGGGGGTTGCTCAAGGTGCCCCAGGCCCAAGGTGCTCCCAACTAGATGGTCGCTCCATCTTGGAGCCTCTGGGGCCCCTGGACCTCGTGCGGAGGGGCGCTCTGGAGGATGGGGGGGCCTCCTCGGGCCGGGGGCGCTTCCGGCAGCACCCGGCCCCTCCTCCCCCCGCCCCCCCCCTGGTGACAGCCCCGCCTCGGCCTCGCCCCCCCCCCCCCGGCCTCGGCGGCCTCGGCCCCGCCTCGGCCTCGGGAGTCCCAACGCTGCGCGGCCAGCCCGGACCTGCGCCGGCTCACCGCACGGTGTGCGCGCCGCGCCGCGGGGCCCCCGAGGGCGAGGGAAACGAGGGCCGCAGCCGCCCACGGCAGAGCCACCCGCGGCCCCCGAGCACGGAGGGGGGGGGAGGAGGAGGAGGAGGAGGAGGAAGAGGAGGAGGAGGAGGAGGAGGAGGAGGAGGAGGAGGAGGAGGAGGAGGAGGAGGAGGAGGAGCTCGGCAACGGCTAGAAAGGTGCCACCACATTAAACATGCATCAAACAAACTCCAAACGAGTTAGGGAGGGTCCAAGTCCTCCTCGGGCGGCACAACCTGCCGTCGGCGCTCTTGCGCTCGAGCGCCGAGCGATTCAGCCTCTTCCCGAAAGCTGAACCCGTAAAGTGAAAGGCCTCGCTGAAGGTCGACCCCCGTCCCAGCCCAAACCCTCCCAATCCCGCCCGACGAAGAAGCCAGAGAGCCTCTGGACCGAGGTGGCGCGAGCAACGGGAGGTCGTCCAGACCCATCTTGGCGGCGAGGTAGTCTCGAGCTGGGTCCGATAACACGGTCGCTCGCGAGACCCGAAAATCTTTCTTCGAAGGATGGCGGCCCTGCAAAATCCAAGCCAACTGCCTCTCACGACCCTGGGAACGATGGCCCAGACAATCCGACGCGAGAGCAGTCTTGCCACCGTGCCCTCCGACGGTGCAGACTGAACCGCAACGGGTGCAGAAGGCCAGGGAGCCAGCGGCCGCCCCAGCGGGGTCAGTGACCCCACACTCTATGATGTCGTGGGCGCGGGCCGGCCAGACATGGAGGTCGGGCCACTCGGCCCTGCCCTCCTCACCGTCGTCGCCCACCCCTCCCGACTCCCGACCCGTCCCGCCACTCCCAATAGGAGGCCGCCGTACGGAGCCACAATCAAAACGGCCAGGAGGAGAAGGCTCGGAAGGAGGAGGAGGATCATCAGGGAGAGGAGGGACCTCAAGGGTGATGTGCCTCAGCCAATCGATGCCGACATGGTCGAACTGCCCACTGTCCCCGATCCGAGCTTCTTGCTCAGCTGAGAACTTGCACAACAGCCGGGACAACTCAAAGCAACCATCGACGACGGCACGATCAGCGGCAGAGATTCGACCCAATGAGGCGCCTCGCTTGGCATATTCATCGGCAGCCTTATTGCCGAAATACTCGAGACGGCTGAGCTTACCGTTCTCGACATCACGAAGGGTGCAATGGGCAGGAACTTTACGCCACCGCACTCCGTCGAGCTTATCAAACACATGCTGCCACATATGCGCCCGAGCATTATCGGGACAAACAGCTCCCGCGGGGTCCGAAACATACCCGAGAGTTCCGGCACAGTCCCCATACAAGTTGGCCCCAGGGAACACAGTAGCATGGCGAACGAGAGAGACCACTGCATAGTCCTCACCGTCACGGGCGACCTGGGCTGGAGCTTCACACACGGGCACGCGCCCCCAAATCGCACGAGCAACTTTCCCCCACCCGTCCGTAACGATCACCGCCCATCCCGCCGATCGAATCCTAGGGAGGGCAGGCTCGAAACACGAGCCGTCCAAGAACACATGGGCCCCTTCCCCGAGCACCAGCCCGTCGGCAGGCCAATTGTGCCTATAGGCCGTGGCCTCAGGGGGTTCGGAGGGGCGCGAGAACCAGCAAGTGGGGTCTGGGAGCACACACCTGGCGAACAACTAACTCCTGGGCCCTAGACGAAAGAAGGCGCACTCTACCCGCTGCCCGGCGCAGGTCGGGGCTCAAAACATCCCGTCGCCACGCATCGTGGGCGGGGCAATCAAATCGACGATGAAACATGGTACCTGATGGGGCCTGGCAGGCCAGGCAGGCAGGGGGTATGTCCTGACAGGCGTCATGAAACCGCCGCTGGCACCAATACCTGTTGGTAACAAGGCTGCGCAAGCAGTGACGACAATGATCAGACCTAGCTGAGCCTTGCTTCGAGATCAGAACCAGAGCCGGCTTGAGACAGATGGGGCCGCGCCATTCGGCTCCAAAATCACTCTGCCTAGCCTGCTCTTCCATTACAATCGCTTCCTCACACGCCTCGCGCACGCGAAGGGCGAAGAAGGCCGGGGACAACACAGACAAACTCCAGGAGCGACCCGCCTGGTCAATCAGGACCTCGCTTGGGACATCCAACCTCCAACCAATCCGAGCAAGCGTTAACACAAGAGCGGCAAGAGGTTGCTTGGCGGAGCCCCAGGGTTTAGGTTTCCTCGCAGACACGAGTGCATCGTCAAACGCAGAGAGGAGGACCTGCTTCGTGACACTGCGGTGCCACCAGACAGAAACAAATGACTTGACGGCGTCCACCGTCGTCGAAACAAGAGGATCCCGCTGGGGGGGCCCGCAAAGAAGGAAGGTGAGGCCGAGGGGGGATCCAGGCTGGAAGGGGGCCAAAAGACCTGGCAGAGGCCACCCTCAGAGTCCTCAGAGCCGAATTCCCAAGACCATTAATGTGCGCCCCCCACGTGGCCTTAGCGACTGGGCCCGCTCTGTGCACCCGAGAAGCCTCCCTCCCCCGCCCAATCTTCGAGAGCCGAATCGCAGCGGCCGACGATTCGAGGAGGCGCTTGTTTTGTACAGGCACGCGGCGAGCCTTGCCGTCAGAAGCGTCGCCACCCAGGTCACGGTGGGTGGTGGCCAGGAAGGACTCGTCGAACGGCCAGTCGGGGTCGTCCAGCAGAGCCTCGAGCAACTCAGGGCTCGAACACAGGAAGCAGGTCTTGTCCAAGTTGAGCGGAAGGTCGAGCTCATTCATCTGAGTGGCTACAATCGTGGCTGCTTTGACCAATTGCCGAGCCACAATGCGGAGAGAACCCACAGCATGCACCTTCAAGTCGTCCACCAAGTTCAGCGGCCGGCAGACAGGCGTCTCAATGGCAATAGTCCGTAAAACGCACAGGGTCATGAGCTTCACGGTGCCAGTCGCGCAGCTGCAACCCGCGATCACCGTGCCGTTGGGGACAACCAGGCGCGAGGTCGCGCCAAGCCAGCGGGCCCGCCTGGGTCCACGGTAGACCGCGCACAGGCATCGCAGCAGCTGCTCGTCAAAGCCGTAGTGCCTGCCAGCCTCGCGCATGGCGCCGTGGGAGATGTTCTCGTAAAACTTCCGCACGTCGTAGTACAGAGTGCCGCTGACGAAGCCGTGGCGCTTAGCATGCACCACCAGCAGGTTGTGGATGTAAGCAGCTCTGTCGGCCGCCGCATCGCCGGACTTGCCCCAAAAGAAGCTGGCATCCACACTGTGTTCCCGAGCGCGAACTCGTTGCTGTCGTACCCTGGACCATACGCGGGGCCATAGGCCCAGGAGCCCTATCGGCCGACAGCCGACGTCAGGAGGAGGCTTGGGAATGAAAACGAACATCGTCGTCCAAAGCTCGGGGACTTCGGCAGTGAGCTCAAACCGGTTTAAGCTGGCCGCAAATCGAGCAACCAAGGCGTCCGAGAGCTCCCCAAGCAGCCGCGGATGAAAGGAGTCCCAGCCCAGGCCTTTCCTCCTGCCGAAGAAGAGGATGGCCGAGCGCACCTGCGAGACACTGATGGGCTCAAGGGTTGTCGCCACATTCCACTCGGAGGCGCGCTGCTCATCATTCCTCGAGTCCTTGATCCAAAGCGGAAGCCACTCCTGCAAAATACCCTCAACCGCCAGCGAGCCCACCTGCGGCAGGGAATCAACGTCGCCAGGCAGGGATACAGGGAGAGGCTCGACAATCTTCGGCTTAATAAGCTTGTGCGCAATCCTCCCGGGGCCGTCGAGGGCCGACTTGCCGAAATCTCGCCATAGCTTGGCCTTGGCAGCCGCGTCAGCTCGCCTGCGCACGGCCACCTCCTCCTCGAGAAGATCCTCAAACCAAGCAGAAAGAGGGCTGTCCCGCTCAGCAAGCCCAAGCCACTTGTCGACGGCCACCGTACGAAGGGCCTCGGCACCAGCCACAGCTGGAGGTAATGTCAGGGCCTGAGCCTGAAGATGAAGGCGGGCACGCACCACCTGTCGCTTGCCGCGAGAACCACGGCTGGCCTGCCCCCACCGAAGCATTGCTCTCCAAATGCGAAGAAAGCTCCACCAAGCCTCGGTGTCGGACGAGTCGTGACGGCGCTGCCGCCGCTCATGGACTTCAAGCAAAGGCCGCTCCACCAGACGAATGCCTCGACCTCGCCCACGGTGGTGATGAGCAACCGATAAGTCAATCTGCTGGGAGCGGATGAGAGAGGCCTCGGCTAGGTCGAACCACCTCGCACTGGCTGTCTGCAAACACTCCAAGGGCTCGAGCAACTCCGCAGCCTCCCGCTGCGACTCGGAGGTGGGCTGCTCCCTGGGCTTGACCGACTCCTCAGATCCGACAGCCTTCCTGGCTACTGAGAAGGGCCACCGAGGATCCTCCAGCCAAGCCGTCGGCTGCTCCCAAATATCCCCCAGGGTGCAACACACCTGAACGTGAGTGCCGGCAGGTGTGCCAGCAAACGCCTGAGGGTGGGAGGTGTGGTGGGCCAGCGAGCGGGACATGACGAAGTAGTCGTACTCGTTGTCCCCGCATGTCGGGACACCAGGGTTGACGATGATCCCGTCCACCTCCTGGCACCAGTCGCTGGCCACAAGGTCGTGGGCGTCAACGTTCCAGTCGGCGCCGATGATGAAGGGCACAGGGAACTGCCCAACAATAGACGCCACCTCCGCAAGGAGCGCCAGGTTATCACCAGTGAGGCCGATGGAGGTGATCATGTAGAGAGAGATCACCAAGAGGACCGAGCCCTCGCCGAGGTGGATCTTCCTGGCCACAATGCGATGGCTCCACTCATCAGGGACAGCAATGCCACTGAAGACCCCAATGTGCGTGCCGATGCAGAGGCCCACGCCGCCACTGACAGCCAGACGCTCAGCGCCAGTCCGACGAGGAGGGCCCAGGGCAAGATGACAGCCCTGGCCCAAGCACCACTGGCGAGCGCCCCCAACCGCCTCGGAGTCGGGGAACCTCGTCTCCTGAACGAAGGCCACGTCAAAGCGCCTGCCGGCTGCAGCGTTCCACTCCAGCACCGTGCGAGCCCCTTGCCACGTGTCCCCGTTGAAGGTGGCGATGTGGAGGGGGGCCGTGCCACGGCGCAGCGGCACCGGTAGAAGCAGATCCAACTTGAGCTCCACGGGCGCCTCGACGACCTCCTCCTGGAAGAGACGTGCTGGTTCGACCATCGCCGCTTCAGGGGCCTCAGCCGGTTGGGCACGAGGCGCCGCGGGGGGACCGTGCGCCGCCGCGCCCGGCAGCGCACCAACGGTCCCAGCGTCAAGACCAGGCGCTGCTGCGGGTGGCGCCCGGTCAGAGCCGTGCCCGAACCTGGCACCTGCCTCCGGCGCCGGCTGAAGCTCCCCAGCGACAGGCGGACGATGGTGGCGACCGAGTAGGTCGCCATCACGGCGAGGAGGAAGAGCACCCCCAAGAGGAGGAAGGCCCATGGCACCGGGCGCAGCACCATCAGTAACATGGACTGGCAGATCCAGGCGCTGCCACTCGCTCAGAATGATGAAGTAGAAGGACACCATGGCCAGCAGCAGCATCACAAAGGGCTTACATAGGCGAGAAAGCCGGAGAGGCTTGACCACCCTGTCGCCTTCCAAAGGCGTGCCGCAGCTTACCATGAAGGCCACGAACTTCCTCTTCCCCTTCGGGCACTTGGACTCCTCCAGCGGCAATCTCGGAGCGCATCTGCTCCAAGGAAGGGCCCACTGGCACCGAGACAGGCGGCGACGCAGCAGCGATGGCCTCCTCCGACGTGCCGACAGGACGTGCCCCAAGCGCCCGCTCGTCGCCAGGCGCGCCTGCAATGCCAGCCAGCGCCTGCCCCACGGGCGCCTCGATACGAACAAGGGTCTGCTGCGAGCACTGCGGGACGCGCTCGCAAAGCTTGACCGCGAAGCCCGAGAGGTCGGGCACCTGGACGCCGAGCTCGTCGAGGCCCTGCGCCAAGAATTGCCGAACCTTCTCCGAATCGAGCTGCAAAATGGGCGGCGCCGCCGAAGCGCCCTGAGGAGGAGGGGGAGGAGGAGGGGGAGGAGGAGGACGAGGAAGGGGAGGAGGAGGAGGAGGAGGAGGAGGAGGAGGAGGAGGAGGAGGAGGAGGAGGAGGAGGAGGAGGAGGAGGAGGAGGAGGAGGAGGAGGAGGAGGAGGAGGAGGAGGAGGAGGAGGAGGAGGAGGAGGAGGGGAGGAGGAGGGGGGAGGAGGGGGAGGAGGAGGAGGAGGAGGAGGAGGAGGAGGAGGAGGAGGAGGAGGAGGAGGAGGAGGAGGGGAGGAGGGAGGAGGGAGGAGGGAGGAGGAGGAGGAGGAGGAGGAGGGGAGGAGGAGGAGGAGGAGGAGGAGGAGGAGGAGGAGGAGGAGGAGGAGGAGGAGGAGGGAGGAGGAGGAGGAGGAGGAGGAGGAGGAGGAGGAGGAGGGAGGAGGGGAGGAGGAGGGGGAGGGGGAGGAGAGGAGGAGGAGGAGGAGGAGGAGGAGGAGGAGGAGGAGGAGGAGGAGGAGGAGGGAGGAGGGAGGAGGAGGAGGAGGAGGGAGTATAGTCGTCTGTCTATCTGTTTGTCTGCCGTCCCTATTTCCGGAGGAACGAGGAGGAGGAGGAGAGGAGGAGGAGGGGAGGAGGAGGAGGAGGAGGAGGAGGAGGAGGAGGAGGAGGAGGAGGAAGGAGGAGGAGGAGGAGGAGGAGGAGGAGGAGGAGGAGGGGGGGAGGAGGGGAGGAGGAGGAGGAGGAGGAGGAGGAGGAGGAGGAGGAGGAGGAGGAGGAGGAGGAGGAGGGAGAGGAGGAGGAGGAGGAGGAGGAGGAGGAGAAGGAGGGGGAGGAGGAGGGGGAGGAGGAGGAGGAGGAGGAGGAGGAGGAGGAGGAGGAGGAGGAGGAGGAGGAGGAGGAGGAGGAGGAGGGGGGAGAGGAAGGAGGGGGGCAGGGAGGAAGGAGAGGAGGAGGGGGAGGAGGAGGAAATTAGTCGTCTGTCTACCTGTTTGCCTGCCGTCCCTACTCGAGCACCACGTGTCACAACTCGTACGCGGCAGGCTCGGGGCCTCGGCTGCTGTCGACAGAGAGTCTCGGCATGCTCTGGGCCTGGGCCGCGGCATGCTCTGGGCCTCGGCACACTCCCTCGCCATCGCTCGGACGTCCATCCCCTGTGTTTTTTGGTTTCGTGCGTGTTTTTCCACCAGATGATCAAGGATGCTCCTCGATGGTCCTCGCCGAAGGAAAAATGCACACGTCCGAGCGATGCCAAGACTCCCGAGAAGCCCGAAAGGAGGGAAGGGGTAGGAGGCAACGGCGGAGGACGCGGGCGGCTCGCGACCTCCGCAACCTGCTAGGCGGCGACATCCGAACCCTACCCCTACAGCCGTCGATTCTCTTGATTCGCTGGGAAGCGGGACCAGACTGGTATGGCACACACCGGGCGTCGCCCAGCCCAGACATGCGATGTCTTCGCGTTGTGCCATACGCGGTCCCTGGAAAGCCCTACCCGTTCCCAAGGGCGCCGAACGTCTACAGTGGAGGCCAGTCGTCCACGAGAATCTTTACATAAAAAACCCATCCCTGAGACCCCAAAGCGTCCGTTGGATGCTGTTTGGCGTGGGAGCGTCGCTCCTTCCATGGCAAAAACCATCGAAACCCAAGAAACCTATGGCACTCTGGAGGCAAGCAAGGTGCTTCTTGACATATGGGTCTCCACTGTATGCACAGCGCCGTGCTCGGGTCGAGGGTCGACAAGGCCTCGGGAGACGCCAGCATGGCACGGCGCGGGCAAGCAGATCGTGGAAACCGAGCCCCCGCCCGGCGGCCTCGGCAAGGCAGCTACGGCACGAAGTGCCGTGCTGCGCTAGCCCAGCGGCGGGGTTTGCCGCAGGCAGCTCGATAGAACCCGACGCCGAACTGGCCGATGAGGCTCACGTCGTCCGAGCCCGACTGCAAGTTCTGCACGAAGTTGGCGGTGCCTCGGGGCGGAGACAAGGAGATTCACCACCACCACAACCAGCCGCGGATGGCAAGATCTGCTGCTCCGTGGGATGCAGGTGTGCCATACGCTCCGCGAAAACCACATAACAACATATGCACGCACATGTATTCATGCAATACTTTATTCAGACATGCGTACGTACGTACATACATACAAATATACATGCGTCCATACCTACATGCAAACAAACACACCTAGTCATACATTAACGCATGCATCAATACATACAATCATTCATACCTGCAACAGTGTAACCATATAGCCATACATGCATGCAAACGTTATGTGTAAGTTTAAACTTGCATATAAGCACACACATACACACAAACACACATGCATGCATACATGCATACACACATCCATACACATCCACCGTTACACACACCGACATTCGTACACAGATGCGTACATGCATACATGCATGCATACATACATACACACATACATACGTACACGCGTGCGTACGCACGCACGTACACGCATACATACATACATACATACATACATACATACATACATACAGGCATACAAACATGCATGCATGCATACACACAGTCATACATGCAGACATGCAGACAAACACACACAGCCATATACACATATCACATGTGTACACGCATACATCCATACATACATACATACACACACATACAAACATACATACATACCTACCTACATACATACATACATACATACATACATGCATACATACATACATACATACATACGTACATACACACATACATACATACATACATACATACATACATACAGACATACATACATACACACATATACATACACACGTATACATACATATATACATACATACATACATACACACACATCCATACATACATACATACACACATACAGACATACACACACATACATACATACACACATACATGCATACATACACACATACATTCATACATACACGCATACACAAATACGGAACTATATACTTACATACATACTTGTATACATGCATACGTGCATACATGCACACATACATATGTTCGCATACATGCATACATACATATACATACACGCACGCATGCATGCATGCATGTATGCATGCATACACACAATCATAACTACATACATACATGTAGACACGTACGTATGTATAGATGTGTGCTTACACATCCCTAAACATATGCATATGCCTTCATGCACATACCACACGTACCTACCTGCCTACCTGACTACCTACCAACCTACATACATACGCACACACATACATACGTACGTACATACATACATACAATAGTCGTGGGACTCTGGTGGTTCAAAGGAACCAGACACGCTCCAAAGGAAACATAAACAAGACATGCAAAACAACACAACAACATATCAACAACTATCGAATCATCGAACTCGGATCTCGAGACACTTGGCCGTCGTCGACACCGCCCCCTGACCACGCCTCCGCCCTGTTGTGGTAGCCCGCCCTCCCTCCTCCGAGACAGGAGGGGGGAACAGAGAGCGTCGGGGGCTGGACTGCAGGCCCGCAGGGTGTTAAGCATCGGGGCGAGGCCCTTGGAAGCTGCATCTTGGCCACCGAACACACCTGGAAATGTCGCACGTGCACTGCCACGCAAGGCCGCGCACTAGACAGCGGCCGGCCGTATGCTGCCCTGATCTTGGCCTCGATACACAACGGGTGATGAGTCGGCTTCGGTGACGCACTGCAAGCACATCACCAGGGAATAGGACCAGCCGCGGAGCTGTGGACGCAGTGTGCTTGGCCCAAACGAAGTGCTGCATCCTTGTTGTGGGCTCTGGCCACTGAGGACCTCCTTGGGCGGAGTACTTGGAAGAGGCAAGTTTTCGCAACTTCCATTGCCCGCCCTTTCGGTGGAGGGCGACCAGATGGGGCAGGAGTAGACGACGCCAGAATCGCGCCGCATCAACGATGCACGGGCGATAGCGGGTGATTACAGCTCGGGATCGGGATCGCGCCGCATCACCGATGCATCTTGGGCGAGAGTGACGTCGTGCTGCGACTCACTCAGGACACGGCCTAGGAATTCCGAAGTATCTCGCAGCCTCTGCCTGTGGAGTCCGCGTGGGACATCAAGAAATCCAGGAAATCTTACACCGCATCATTTTCGCCATTATTTCATTACTCTCATCCTCCTCCTCATCATCAGCAGCATCAACATCAGCAGCAGCATCAGCATCATCATGACCTCTTGCTCCTCTGAGCATCGGCGGTGTGGCGCCCTCCTCAGGCCCCGGAGGCCCCAGAGGAGGCGGCAGCGAGGCAGAGGCGGCCCGCTCCAGCGTATGGCAAGCGGGGCAACCGCGTGGCTACTCCGCCGACGTGCAGGGAGAGGGACAGAGGCGAGGACGGCCACGCGGGGGGAGGGGAAGAAAGAGCGCTCAGGCGTGGAAGGGTCCCGCGCCGAGCCTCAAGCAGACACCGCTCTGGGAACCCCTCGATTCCCCGCGGACGTCCGACGCACGTGGTGCTTCTCCTGATGCCAGATCCCCAGAACTCTCCACCACTTCCCACAGGGGCCGTCTTGTCACCCCCGACCGTTCTCTGATGGCACTAGGCCCCGAAACTCGCTCCCACGAGCGGAAATCGAGGGAGTCGCGCCACGATCATCAGATCCATCTGCCAGGTGTATGGGCTCCCGAAGGCCATCGACCCTCCTCCTCCTCCTCCTCCTCCTCCTCCTCCTCCTCCTCCTCCTCCTCCTCCTCCTCCTCCTCCTTGGAAGAAAAGGAGGCGACGTCAGCAGAACTGTCGAGGCTTCGCGCAGATTTCTCGAGTCGTCGCTGGACCCCCCTGGCGGCGTCTCCTGCACCGCCCCCGGCGCGCCTTGCACGCCAGGGAAGGAGGATAAGCAAGTTTATGCTTAGGCAACTGATGCGTTGGGGACCGCGATCGGGGGGGACTGTCACAGGGGGAGACAGATCGACCTGGAATCGGCATTGCACCGCCGCTGGATCCGCGATAGGCCCCCGATGTTGAATCCGCACCGTCCTGGACAGGTTGGGGCTGTCGGGCCCCTGTCGGCGATCCATGGGCGAGTGGGGGTCGATGCATCCCCCCCAACGAAAAAGAAACAACTCGAGCACCATGCCTGCCATCCAGCCAGCCTGAGAGCAGGCTTACCAACCAGCCATCCGGCCAGCCGGCCAGCCCAGCAGACAGAAAGCAAACGCACATCCAGGAGGCCGTGCCGCAGCTCCCGGCCCAGGCCGAAGGAGAACGAGCCTCTGGCGGCCGCGCCCGGCCGCCCTCGCGGGCGGGCGCGCGCAGGGCGGCGGCGCTGCAGCGCAGAGAGGAGCCAAGGAGAGGAGGAGGACGAAGGGGGAAGGCGGAAGAGGACGAAGAGGAAGCACGAGGAGGAGGAGGAGGAGGAGGAGGAGGAGGAGGAGGAGGAGGAGGAGGAAGGGGGAAGGAGGACGAAGGAAGGAGGAGGAGGAGGACGCGAGGACGAAGGGGGAGACGACCGCTGCGTGGCGCACAGCGCGCAGCGAGAGCGCAGGGTGCCCGCTTGTCCTCCTTCGACCGACGGCCTTCAGACCCCCCTCCTGGACCCTCCCCGAGGCCCACCCCCTTCGGACCGCCCCGGGGTTGCCCGAGCGGGCGATGCGCCCCAGGTTCTCCACCAGCTCCGCCTTCTGCATGCCCACGCCGTTGTCCTCGATCATCAGGGTGCGCTTCTCCTCTCTCCGAGAGGCTTGGGCGCGCAGCGGGAGCTCGACCATCAGGAGAAGAAGTCTTCCGCAGGACGCCCGACCCTGAGACCCCAGGACGCCACACACACACACACACACACACACACACCGATTCTGGCCAGGCCCATCCTGAGGGCCAGGATCGGTGCACACGCCCTCCTGCCTTGGCCAGGAAGGCACATGTACCGATCCTGGGTCAGGGATGGGCCTTGCCAAGATCGGTGCATCATAGTTCTCTTCGCCCGGCAGAATGGCTGCGTTCGCGCAGGCCCGCAACGCACTGCGGACGAAGCAGCCCCACGAGAAGCGAGCAGAGGGCAGCTCGCCACTCAACTCGGCAAAATTTCGGTGGCAACTCATGGGAGCCTCCCATACCCTCTTGTCGGCTCTTGCGAATCGACGCTGATCGACGCTGATCGACGCTAATCGACGCTGACCGACGCTAAATCAACGCTATCTCATGGACTCCCAGACGCTAATCGACGATGATGACGGAATCGACAGGGTACGCCAAGCTCCCATGATTTGCTACCGAGCAAAATGAGGGTTCTATCGCACTCCGATCTTCGGGCGTGTTCTCAGAAGTTCTCGTCGCAAAGCAAAAGCTCGGCCTCTCCTGGGGCCCCGCACGGACAGCCATCCGAGCCGCGTCCGGCGGCGACGACGAGGACCACTAGAGTCCCCACGGCCAGACGCTCGAAGGGTACAGCGATGCAGCCAAGCTCTTGCTACACATGCACATGGTGTACGTTTTCTGATTCGGCGCTTCGACACTGGGCAGAAAGGGGGGGACGTTTGGCTCTGGACCTCTGCTGAATGCGACTGTGTGCAACAGTGCGTCCTATGGGGGAGACCCCACCTACACCCTGCGAAATGCTTAAGAAATCATGGGTTAAGAAATTCATAGTCTCAGAACTTGATTAAAAACCCAACATTTCCATGAACATCTTAGGATTTACATTGAAACATTAAGAATAACTGAGACTCTGGCCGAAAACTTAAGTTTTCTTAAGCATCGCCTAAGGTGTACCTGACACAGGCGCCAAAAACAGCCAAGACCTACTCCATAGGGGGGAGAGAGGGGAGGTGCGAGGGCCCGCGCCCCTCGGCAAAACCATGGATAAAGAAGGACCGCCTGTGGAGGGCCTCCCTGGCCGGTGAGCTCGAGAAGCCGCTGGGGACGGGAGCGGCCAAGAGGGGGGCCTCCAAGAGGGGGGGGGTGCAAATCATGGCCGGCGGCATGTGCTCGGCCCAAAGGGGGGCCAGGGACGTAATGAAACAAGAAGAGGCGCCATGAAATCTGGGGGAATATCATGGCCCACGCCATGATATCCCCCCCCCCTAGTCATCACCCCCCTCTTCGCCGCCCCCGATTGGGGCACCCAGGAGGTCACCGACGCAAGATGTGGGAACCTCCAGCCAACGACGCCTGCTCGGCCAGGGAGCAGCACCCGTCGTCTTGCACGGCCGCCCCGCCTCGCCCGCCATACATAATACATAGGTGCCGACGCGAGCTGCAGGGCCCGAGAGCAGCGGCAACCAAGGGTCGGGAGCGGCCAAGAGGGGGGTGTCCAAGAGGGGGGGGTCCAAGAGGGGGGGGGTGTCCAAGAGGGGGGGGGCGCGGCCCAGCGGGGGGGCCAGGGACGTAATGAAATAAGAAGAGGCGCCATGAAATCTGAGGAAAGATCATGACCCGCGCCATGAAATCCACCCCCCCCCCAGTCATCACCCCCCTCTTTTCCGCTCCCGCAAGGGCAGGAAGGACCAGCACTGACCCCTGAACTCCCAAGCAAAGTCCGAAATGACGACCACGACGACGACGACGACGACGACGACGACTTCGTGTGCACCATCGATCCTGTCGGGTGTGAGCAGAAACCCCCTTGGCAAAACCTCCCTTCGTGAGAGCGAGGTCGAGACCAGACCCGGCGGGGCGCGGGCCCACGAAAAGAACGCGGCCGCAGCACAGGGCATCGAGCACGGCAGTGCGCCGGTCGGCCAAGCGGGGTGGGGGTTCGAATGATGACGATCATGACGGTAATGACGACAATGATGACGATCATGATGATAATGTGACGATGCCTCCTTTCCAGCCAGCGGGATGCCGCTGTGACAGTGACGACGATAATACCGATGTCAACCTGTCTGAAAGCGCCATACACATAAACTTCTGGCGCTCCGCGCGGATCTCTTGGATCTGCGCCGAGACCCCCCTGGGAGGGGGGGTCCAGCGCGGATCCAAGAAATCCGCGCGGAGCGCCAAAAATCTATGTTTGAAGGGGCCCTGGGACACACAAATAAATACACACAAAGAAAAGGATTCACCATATTTTCCCATATTTTCTGGGTTTCTGTCTTCCCCCCCACTGCCCATATTTTCCCATATTTTCCGTGGAGTGGACGATTAATTGTGTCTGTGCGTTTTTCCCCCTCCTGAATGTTTGTTCTTCTTCTATTATGATCACCCCTCCGGTCCCCTGGGCGTGTCCAGAACTCTCCCGCCGCAGAGGCTGGAGCCAGGATCCTCCTCCACGGCCAGCCGCCACGGCCTCAATTCTCGGAGCCGCGTCTTCGGCGACGACGCCGGGAATCCCTAGCATCAGGTCGGGCATGTCCCCCTACAGGCGGATTTTGGGCGAAAGCTAAGACATAGTCAAAACAGATGCGCAACGAATGAAGAATAACGAGAAAATCGTCCCCGGACTATTCTCTTAATATATTTTTGAATACTCCTCCTGTAGAGGGACAGGCCCGACTTTACCCTAGCAAGCACACACAGAATCCGAAACGACGTCGACGACGATGACGACGGCGTCGACATTCGATGCACCGCACCGTCGGTCCTTGTCGGTCGTGATCCGCAGCTTCATCGCCTCCGGCGGTGCGTCGCTCTCCGTCAGGGCGAGGAACCGCTTCTTGTCGCACGCGTCGGCAGCGTTGGACACGAGCTCGCGGAGGAAGACGTCCTTCGATGGAGGCGCGGGTGACATAACATTGGCAAGTCTCGGCTTTTCACAGTCTTGGCCTCTGGAGGCCCACTTTTGGGGGCCTGGGGGCCGACAAAGAACGACCCGGGAACCGGATCGAGAGCTCCGTGAGACGTCATGTGGGAAACCAGCGATGCACGTTTTGTCGCACAAAGCGCCGCTTGCCGTGTTGCTGACGAGTGTGAGATCACACTGCACGATCACGCCTCGGCGGGCGCACCATAGCCTCTGCCAAATCGACGACACCAACAAATTTCAGGCAACCGCGTTAATTTGGAACGCAATTGTTAAACAGCGTTCTTTTTCCATTGGCCCCATATATGCTTGAGTGTGCTCTCTGACCTCAGATGGTCACTTCCTGCGCGGCTAGCGTGCGTCCATTCCCTAGCCGATTTCTCGTGCGACACGGCTTGCGAACCAGACGCTCGTCGACGCTAGTGCACTCCAAAGGCGGCATAGCGAGGGCACACGAGGCTCCCATGGTCTGCGACCGACTCTGTGGACAGGAGGTGTGGGCCGTGTGCCCTCCTGCCCCCCCCCACCCCCCCCCAGCAGCCTTGTTGGAGTACAGCGAGTTCACGATAATGTCCATAACCTTTCCGACCTCGGCCTGGAACTCGTAGTTCTCCACATCGCCCGTTTTCGAGGCCACCTTCCCGGGCTGGAAGGGGCCCCCACGGATAGCATAACTTCACAACGCGTGCCCCTCAAGGGTGAGCGGGATGGGAGAAGCAGGCATGTAGGGAGGACAAAGTAGGTGCACTCGCGCCAAATCTGACATCCTACCCATCCCACACATTCCTTCCCATTACGCTGGTTGTCTCTAAATCCGCCGACGGGTGTTATAGCGGACCTGGCCCCGCCAAAGGACACCATTGTGCCATGCGGAATCACGCAAAGGAGCTGCGTACAGAGGAGGAGTAGGAAGCGGATGGGCAGGAGGATGAGCAGGATGAGGAAGGAGGATGACGATCATCGTCGGCCTCCTCATTTTGAGGAGCAGCAGCCGCACAGGAGCAGGAGTGGGAGGAGCGGCAGGAGCAGGATGCCAGGGAAGAGGGGGGAGGGGAAGGGAGCGGGGCGACGACGATGCGGAAGCACTGAGATCCAAAAAAGGGGCCCGCGCTGGGATGAGAGCGCCATTCTGGATGTAGGGAGCAAGGCGCCAATCATCAATTTAGGAGAACGCTGCAGCGGGAACATCAGGCAAGAGATACCGAAAGCGCCCCCGGGTGGAAGGCAACCAACATAGGAAATACCTGGTTGGCCAGCGTAGCCCCAAACAATGTCTCTAGCCAGCGATGTTCGTGCGATCTAGGAGGAGCCATATATGGAATGCAGTCGATGTGGGACAGAATATGTTGCGCAACATATGCGGTGCACCCTATGGTGTGCAAACTACGTGGCCCGACTCACCCTGCCGCACTTGAAATTGTCAACGACTCTGCTCACGCAATCATCCCACCCAGCCACCCCCAACATGGTTTGCAAAACCCACGAGGCGGCGATTGCGATGACTGCTTGGCGCTGGCTGGCACATCGCTGCGGCCGCGTTAGCGCGCGCAGGTTCGAGCGCAGAGCGGCCAGCTAGTCTGGCGCAACCGACGCGGCCGCGGTGGCGCTGCCCGCTGGGCACCTCCCAGCGCGTCTCGCAGGCCCGCTAACGCGCGGGCACTTCAGTGCAAGTCGGTGGCTCGGGCGGGCGCGGTATCATGGCGACGTCGACCGACGACGGCATACACGATGATGATCGTAGAGATGCTGGAGGCGATTGTGACGCTGATGACGATGACGACGGCAAGGCCGAGCACGGCGCCGATGCTAATTACGCCGAAGACGACGATGGTGTCTACGCGTCCGCGACGAATGTTTTAGACGGATTTCGACGTACGCGCGCGGCCGACGGGCGCGAGTGGCCCCGTATGTTTTTTTGGTGGACAAGGATCGTGCCCCCCCCTTAGCAAACGCGCCAATGCGTACGATTGATTCCGGCACGCGCGCGCGATCGGCCCTCTCGGTCGCATTTACTCAACATGTTGAAGGAAATAGGGGTAAGGTAAGAGTTCGCAAGAGCGCGCAAATGTGTCTTCAAAAACCATGATGCAAAACATGGTTTAGCATGCTTGCGGGGCAGTCGATCTTGACATCCGTGCGACGCCTAACATCGGGGATGGACAGACCCCACTTTAGTAAAACGTGGTTTAGTGAGAACGACCTGAGGCCCAAGCCTGTCGGGCGCAAGCCCGGAAAATAACGGCCACGGCGCCCTCTCGAGAACCGAATACGGACAATTCACTAATCGACGTGTCACTGTTGGGGGTTCTGTCCACCCCCGAAATCATTTTGAGGGATGTCGGCATGCGCGGCCGACGACGCGCAGGTGGGGACGTTGTCCCTCTGCGCGCACAACAGTTTATGGAAATGTTGCGACTTCGCATACGCGAGAGCGCGCGCATAGTGTTATCTGTCGAGGAGGAGGGGCGGGGGTCAAACCCGCTCTGGCAGGAATGATATGAAGGGGCCCGGGGACACACAAATAAATACACACAACTAAAACAAATCCCCATATTTCCCTATATTTTCTGGGCTTTTGTCTTCCCCCCATTTCCCATAATTTCCTATACTTTCTGGGGAATCGACGATTAATTATGTCTGTGTGTTTTTTCCCCTCCTGAATAACTTCATATGGACAATGAGCGGTGAGGCCGAATCACATGGAAATTGCACATCGCCGGAGGCTAGTGATAACCCTGGGAAGCTCGCAGGCACCCACGGAGCAGCGCGGTCCCGGCTGGGTCAGCGTGGCCCCCGACTCCGATGGACCGCCCACGAACCAACGAAAGTGACGACAGTTGCGAGCTTCGCAGCCACCCAAAGAGCAGCGAGGTCTCGGCTGGGCCCACGTGGCCCCCGACACCGCTGGACATCCCAGGAGCCCACGAGAGTGGCGATAATTGCGCAGCTCGCAGCCACCCAGGGAGCAGCGCAGGAGGAAGCAGGGAGGAAGAGGGAGACGGGAAGAGAAGAGGTGGGAACTAGAGTGTTCTATTCCCAACGAGTCCCGGCACAGGACGATCGGGAAACATGCACAACAATAAACTGTCGGAGGTTTTGCCGATCTCTTGGATCGGAGCTGGACGCTCCCTGGCGCGCGGAGCGCGCCGGCGGCGCCGCCAAGGGCCGCCAGCACCGATCCAAAAAAGTCCGCGTGGATTTCGGGCGTCATTGCCCGCGACCCCCCCGCGACCCCCTGGAGACCCACCCTGCAATCCACCCTGCGACCCATCCTGCGACCCGCCCAGCGCCCGCCCCCATCACTCTCGCCGGCAACTGCGGAGTGCTACGTCTGCTCCGCGAGGTCCGCCCTCTCTCCTCGTCCTGGTTCCCCTCCTCCTCGCCTCGGGCCGCGCGACAAGGAGGGATGGTAAAGGCCAAACTGTTGGGGATTTTCTCACTTGAGCTTGGCGCGTAAACAAACATCGCCACAATGATAACACCGGCGCGTTGGCAACCATCATCAGGTGATCTGAAGGGGCCCGGGGACACATAAATGAATGGACACAAATACGTAACCGGATTCCCGATAGTTTTCCATATCTTCTGGGTTTCTGTCTTCCCATCCACCTCCCAATTTTTCATTTTTTCGGGGGAATCGACGATTCATTGTGTCTGCGTCTTGCTACAATCCGTGGCTGCTAAATCGACCTGTTGCCTTCCTCCTTCCGGGAAGAAGCCCGTCGACTGTCTCGCGTGCCGCCCCTCCTTCCGGGAAGCTGTTTTTTTTTTCCGGGAGGGCCGTTTTAGCAGCCACGGTCTTAGCAGCCCTCGCCCAGCTTCCGAAATCGTGTCTGTGTTTTTCCCTCCTGAGGTGTTCGTCCTCCGCGCCTGGCCGGCCGGCTGATTACGTGGAGCCGATGCGGCGGGGAGGCTATAGCGGCCACACGCACCCATAGCGCTGCGCCGGGCTAGGCTAGCCGCACGGACTTCGCGATCGGCGCGGTTCTGGCTAGGTATATGTGGTTGTTTTTTTTCTCGGGCAGGGCGAAAGGGGGGGATAACAAAAGGGGGGTCTGAGAATCAGCTGGCGATTCTGGCTGTACGTGGCTGGTTTCTCGCGCTGGGCGAGAAAGGGGGGGATAGCAGAGGGGGGGATTGAGAACCAGCTGGCGTAGCTGACTGTCCCGGCGCCTCCCGGCGCCGGGAGGTGCCCATGTATCGAGGAATGGGCCCGGTGGCGGGGCCGAAACCTGCTGCATGCAGCAGATTTCGTACCCCCCCTTTTTCCTATCCCCCCCTTTCGTCCGGCCCGTATGTGCCTGGTTTCGCGCGCGAGCTAGCTCCATGCAGCTAGCTTGGTGCCTGACTCAACTGCATGTACTTCTACTCCTCGCCGAACACCTCGACGTAGCAACGCCGAAACTATTCACATATTCAAATCAAGGAGAAAAAGGTCTGAAATCAGCTGCTGTAGCGCGTTTGCCGTGAGTTTGCTGCACCCAGCTGGGCGGCGTCGTTGACCGAGGGCCACCCGCTGATCAAAGATAACGCCCAGCTGGGTGCGGCGCACGTCGCGCATGCGCATGCTCCAGACGTCGAATGTGTGCCTTCGCCCGGACACGCTCGGGTTAAGAGATGAGAGATGATGTGTACCTTCGCCCAGGTAGGTGGGCTGGAGATGCGAAGGGCGGGAAGGCGAAGGGAGCATCGGCGCTCCTGGTACAGCGAGCGCGGCTCCGCTGCGCGGCGTGACGGACCAGCAGCAGGCATCAAATTCTGGACCCCCCCCATTGGCCAAACCCCCCCCTTTCGCGCGACCCGATCCTGCTCCTCCTCATCTCTTTTCGGGGGTTACTGAGGGCACCCCTCGCCCAAGGTGTCCCCAGCTTTCTGCCTCATTTTGGAGCCCCTGGGGCCCCCTTGGGCCTCGTGATGGGTGATGGGGTGCTCTGGGAACCCTGGGGGCCTCCTGGAACTCCGGGGGCACCTCGGGCCAGGGGCACTTCTGGCAACACCGGGCCCCTCTTGGCGGCGCGCACAAGGGGGTGGGGGGAGGGGGGAGGGCTTCTTAGAAGGAGGCTGCTTCTTAGACGGCGCCAGCCTTACATCCATAGATAGGGCCCGCGCCTTCTAAGAAGCAGGGGTGCTTCTAAGAAGCCCTCCCCCCCTCCCCCCACCCCCCTCTGCGCGTGGCTGACCTTCCTACCCCCACCCCCCGGCGAAGGCCCCGCCTCGGCGGCGGCCTCGGCCCTCCGCAGGCTCAGGGGCTGCCTGCACGGGCCGCGGCGGCGGAAAAGAGGAGGAACGAGACTGACGCGTGCGCGTATTTGTGTGCATGTGTGCGCGTGTGTGTGTGTGTGTGTGTTGTGTGTGTGTGTTGTGTGTGGGTGTGTGTGTGTGTGTGTTGTGTGTGTGTGCGCGTGTGCGTGCGCGTGCGTGTGCGTGTGTGTGTGTGTGTGTGCTTCCACGCCTGGGTGGTGAGATGCCTCCCGCTTTGTGCACCAGCGCGTGATCCAAAGTGCTCTCGGGCGAGGGCCCGGCCGCGAGTCGCCCGTGAATTACTCCACCCCCGCTTCGCCTCGTCGCTGCACGCGAGGCCGCGACCGCCAAGAAGTGCGTGTGTGTTGTGTATTGTGTGTGTCGTGTGTGTTGTGTGCGTGTGCGTGTGCGTGTGCGTGTGCGTGTGCGTGCGCGTGCGTGTGCGTGTGTGTGTGTGTGTGTGTGTGTGTGTGTTTGCGTGTATGTGTATGTGTGCTGTGTGTGTGTGTGTGCCCGCGGATGTGGTTGGTGCATGTTCTTGCGACGAAGGCATCAAACCGCGCAACTGCCTTGCATGTCGCGCCCTCGATAAAAATATAACGCCAAACTACGAATAATGCCTGTTCTGCATCCAGTGGCTGTATAAACGGAAGCTGTGCGACAGCACGCGCGAACCAGAGAGAAGGAGTGCGCGAAGGCGAAACACTAGGAATCCAGGAGCACTGGATGCGGATACAGGCGAGCCCGCAGCGTACACTACGAGAGGGAGGAGGGGGAGGATGAGGATGATGATGATGATGATGAGGAGGAGGAGGAGGAGGAAGGGAAGGAGGAGGAGGAGGAGGAGGAGGAGGAGGACAAGGATGATAGGTTGTTGTGGATTGCGCTAAACGCGGTGACTAGAACAAATCGCCTCCGTCCGACTCGGGGTCAGAGTCCTCTTCTGACCCTCCTCGACGGATGGACTCTCCAAGGGCCTGCACACGGGGCAGGTCAGAGACGAGAAGACCGAATGCCTGCAGCACAGCCTCCTCTGATGCAAATCTGGGGGCCTCGTGAGCCAATTGGAGTGGGTTGCCTCCAGCGCCTGGAGCAGCTTCGTACAAAATCGCATGACGCATAGCCTCCCTCTCTTCCGGAATCAACGGGCCAGGGAGGCTAAGCTTCAGAACGCGCATCGTCGCACGATAGTGTGGATGCTTTCCACTCTTGATCCGACCAAGCTGGGACTTGATGCCTGGGCTGGCAGGCTTCCCTTTACACTCCAGGGCGGAAGTCCGCACAGTAAGCCCCGCATCGAAAACAAAAAGTTAACCGCTTTCTCCGATGAGAGGGCGAATCGAAGGAGCACTTGAGGAGGGCGTGGCCCCAGACAAAGCTAGCGGACGGGGCCAGATCTGGCCACAGGAGAGAACCCTGCCCGTCCCCCCCACCGTCCTCGCCACCCGACTCCCCGCCCCCATCATCATCTCCTGCCGCTGCGGGCGGCCCATCCTCCGGAGGGCTCGCCTCCTGCGGGGCAGGCTCGGCGTCTTCGACATCGCGGCCGACACAGTCGGCCCTGGCGGACGAGGCCTGGCTGAGCTGGACCTCCAGGCTGCCTCCCCAGCGGCCTGACTCCATGGCGAGCGCCCGAAGCCACCAATGAGGTCAGCATGTTTTTGCTGGACCCCATGCAACAGAGCACCAGCTTTAGCATACGCGTCCGCACTGGCATTGGCCTTTTCTCCCACCAGGTCGGGCCGCCTTGGTTGACATCTTCACCTGTCGCGTGAGCAAGAGTCTTGTGCGCTTCGTAATCAGACCGAACAAAGCTGCTCCAAAACGGGGGCCACAAGTGCCCGCGAGGCGCGCCGGCTGACGTGCCCGAGCCCGGCCCCTTGAGAAACACCTCCAGCGTCGTGTCAAAATCGAAGTACAAATCAAACGGAGGCATGCCAACTCTCGCAACCATGTGGATAGCAAAATCCTCGCCGTCCCTGGACGTCTGACGAGGACCGAAGGCGAAGGGCACAGGCCCGTAGGCCGCCGCTACTACACCGCCGAAGCGGTCGACTTGCACGAGAGCCCATCCAGCTCGCGCCACGCCGTGCAGAGTGGTAAACATCGCCGAGCCGTCGGAAAAAATGCAGCCTGTGAGCAGCCCCGAGGAGGGTTTATTTATCCAATAGATCAGCTCCTGGGGCTCACCCCTGGGCACAAAAACGAGAGGCGAGGGAAACACGCCACGAGCGAACCTCTCCCCAACCTCGACACCGGCCTCCCGAGCCCTCACCGCCCTCTCCTTGAGCCAACTCGAGACGCTGTCCCGACGCTGGCTTTCATGCGCTGGGCATTCGAACTGCATGTGCCACAGCGTGCCCGGAGCACCAAAGCATAGGCGGCAGTCGGGCGAGCGGTGCAACGAACGCCCACGCACTCGGGCCTGAGGCCAATGCACATTACACATTAAGCTCCAGAACGATCTCTGGTGCTGGACGGTCCAGGCCGAAGATTTCCCACGGAGAAGCCCAGAATCGCCCTGCCAGAAAATCGGAAACGACGGGGCCTTCTGGCCCTCCTGGCGCCCCCGGCAGCCGTGCTGTTCCAGGGCTTGGCGATCGGAGGCCCTGATGGCCGCGTCGCGAAAAAGAGCCCGAACTTCCATCGGAGCGAGCTGCAAAAGATTCCAGGTGTCGCCGAGGTCGCTGACAACCTGCGAACTGTTCAAAAAGTACCAACCGATACGAGCCAATGACAAGTAGGCTACGTCGGCTGGGGAAGCCGCCCCTCTCCAAGGGTGCCTCTTGTTGGAAGCCCGAGATATCGCCGAGGCCATGGTGGTATCTAAGATGTGGGCCTATGGGTACCCCTCCCAGACCGCCGTGGCCCATTGAAACATGACATGACCAGCGTAGGCCACCCTCTCAGAGGATCGCAAATCGACCCAAGGCGAAAATAATGCAACCGAATCCCAAGGCTGGCTCCTCTAGGATGCCTTCCAGCGCTGTGAGCAGCAGACAGACGCAGGCCGTGCATGGCCGATGGGGGCACCCCCGAAACACTGCTACCCGACAGGGCAGAGGCTGTGGCCCCCATCCTCTGGACGAGGGCGATGTCGGCTCCCGCCCCCTCAGAAGTTGAAGCCGGCGCGACATGGACTTGGCTGCGCGACGAACCGGGACCTCGCGATGCCGACCCTCCTGACGCCGCCTGCCGTCGCATCCGTGCCCAAATTTCGATGGTGATCGACCCGGCTGGATGGAGGGGGGGGCCACTGAGAGCTCACGAGTCTATGGACCTCGATCGAACACAAATACCTGGTTTTCTTCATGGCGACCGGCAGCTTCAGCCGGCCAAAGTCCACCAAGAGAGATTCGAACCCACCTGCAAGAGTTCCTGCTACCTGGGCGGGCCGACCGCAAGCCTGCAGCGCAATGTCGTCGACAACGCTTCTGATATATAGCTGTGGGCGCTCGGCTTTCGCACGGGGTAGGGGACCTAGTAATAACAGTTTTGCCATCGTCGTCGCTCCCGAGCAGCCGGCTATCACGGTCCCATTGGACTGGATCGTAGCCGTCACCGCGCCTCCATACAGCAGCGAACGATGTCCTGCGCACGTGCAGCATAGCCCACGCAGCAGCTTGATGGGAAAAGAGAACACACGCGCAGCAGCATACAAGTCGTAGTGGGCGATGTGCTCATAGAACTTACTCAGGTCTAGTAGCACGCTCCCTGACTCAAAACCAGCCTCCCTGCAGAAACTCCCCAAGAGGTTGTGGACCCATCCCGCCCTTTCACACGTGTTCGCAGGGCTCGTGCCCCAGAAGAAATCGTGGGCGTGCTGCTTCTCCCACCGGCCACACAGAGGCTGCCGGAGCCTCGACCACAGCTTCGCGATCAGGCAAAGCAGGCCGATGGGACGCACGCCTCCGTCGGATTTGGCGATGGACACCATGTTCGTCATGAACATAAGCAGATCCTGAGGCGAGTCTTCAAACCTGCGCAGGATATCTAACAATCTCAACTGGTGATTTTCGGTGAGGTCCAGAATCCACCGGGGGTGGAACCCATCCCACACGAGACCAAGAGCTCGAGGGCCTCCTGCCCGCACGCGGGAAACCCGTCGTCGTCCAGAAGGGAAGTGGAATTCTGGAAAGTCTTCCGAGAAAATGCGTGAGCAGCTTTCCCTCCTCCCTTGACGGATTCCACGGCCCAAGTTCTCCACTCGTACATCACCGTCTTTGCATCCTCCCGCCTCCTCCTGGATACCTCGTCGCCGAGTGGCCCAGAACGGCGAGTCGAGGCAGACAGTGGTGGCCACAGCCTCGGCGAACTCCGAGAGGGCGACCGCGGAGAGCTGGCCCTCGGACGGCTGCATCGCGGAGACCATGCTCAGCAATATGCCTTTCCACCTATCTAGGAGCCACCTGCCGTGACGACCAAGACTACCTTGAACAGTGTTCTGGCACCGCTGGGCCAGCGCGAGAAAAGAAATCCATGCTGTGGTCCGGGCGCTGAACCTTCGCCGCTGGTCTTTTTCCCATACAACTCCAAGAGGGACGCGCTTAGTTTTCGGCCCAAGGCCTCGGCCCGCGTATCCGAGAGATCCTTCTTCGAGCCCGTGGAGCTCCAGAAGACGATTTTCCGAGAAGCCGAACCACTCCTGCACCGTCCTCTCGAGAGGGGCGCCGTTCGAATCGCCTAGCTGCCAGCTCCACTGGTACCCGCGAGGCTCTTGCTGCGGCCCAATCATACCCATGGGGAAAGCCCTGAACCTGACCTGCTGGAGGATAGTGGCTGCGTGCGATACCTCAGCCATCTTGAGGAGCACGGGCGAGTGGGGAAACAGGGGCGCCCCGTGAAGCGCCTGGACCTCCTGGACGCGCGGGGCCAGCACTTCCGCCGCCACGAAAAAATCCAGAATGCGGCCAGACTGCCCGTTCTGCTTGGGCCCCTGGCCCACTTCCTGAGACTCCTGGCCCTGGAACTCCTTCTGGACCCAGTTGTCAGGGACGTCCTGAACTGGCCCAACAGAGCCTTCTCCCTCGAGAACTGCATCACCTCCGGGGGCTTGCGAACACGTGGGAGAGGCTGGAGCAAGGTGCCGCGCACAATCTGCAGCCAGCCGCTGTCTCAAAGCTGCTGGGGAGTAAAGTTGAAGTCTGCCTGCAAGACCCAGGGGCGAGATTGGCCTCAGAGGTATTCGCCGAGGGCGTTGAGCATGTGGACGTTGGGCCCGGCAAGCTCCTGGCCTGTGACGAAGTAGGCCGTGACGAACAGCATGCCACCAGGGAAGCCCGTGTTCACGACGCGCCCGCAGAATCTGCTCGAGGCCGTCTCTAACAGGTCCGACTCCACCGGCGACGATGCCAAGGTACTCAGCACCGCGACCGCCGTGCCAGACGAACTCTGTGTAGCTCCTGGCCCCGTGCTGCGCGCGAACCCCAGCGAGAGCTGCATGTTGTGACGGCTACACCAGCTACGAGCAGAGATCGCCTTGTTGTCCGTTTTGATGCGAGCCTCCTGGCAGCAGATGACGTGAGGGCGACCCTGGCCTCCGAGCACAGGGTCGACCAGCCACTCATGCACGTTCTCGCCCGTTCGCCACGAGTTGACATTCATGCCAAGCACGTGCAGTTCTCTCTCATTGACTTTCTCGCTGCAGCCCTCCACCTCTGGAGGGGGAACATGAGCACCTTTTCCAGTGCCATGGCCTCGAAGGTGATCCTGCGCAGCTCCGCGAGCTGGACAAGGATGATAGGATGATGATGAGGAGGAGGCGGAGGAGGAGGAAGAGGAGAGAAAGCACCGAACTGGAGCAGGGAATCACCATGCGAACGCAGGCATATCACTACAACAAACACCTCCAATTGCATCATTGGCGCCGGGAGGGAAGGGGAGGACACCAAGGAGCTCTACAGCGCGCGGGCGAAGTGCCAATCATCCCAAGCACTCCCCTGGTTGCTGCAGGTGGCAGGGATAGGGGCGACCCCCTAACTATGGACAGGACGGGCTAGGGACGACCCCCTAACTGTGGAGCGGCCGGCGAGACCGGGCGGCCCAGCACCAGCCACCTCCACGTGCAGCCGGCACGAGCACCAGTTCCCGCACGAAGGGAGAAGGGGAATGCTTGAGACTGAAAGATGCCGTGGCCCTGGCCACGATGTCCATTCACACACACACACACACACACCTCTGGTCCTCACCCCCTCCTTCGGGGCCCAGGCGGCCCTTCCTGAAGCAGTGCTTGCCCTCGGGGGATGCGTCTTCGCTTGGACCGAACGGGCCCGCCCAGGAGTTGCGACGCCGGCGCCCGTGGCTGCCCATGGGCGCTTCGCGCCGGCCCGGTGCGCTGGGCGGGTGCCCCGAGGACTCGCCGCGCGGGCGCTCGTGCCCGCTCGTGGGCGCCCACCAACAGAAGACGCTCACACTGCAAGGCTTCACCCACAGAGCTTGCACCGCATACCCCTCCTCCTCCTCCTCCTCCTCCTCCTCCTCCTCCTCCGCGTCCTCCTCCTCCTCCTCCTCCTCCTCCTCCGCCTCCTCCTCCTCCTCCTCCTCCCGGACACCGAATACCTCACAAGACACAGCTTGCACAACACAGCTTGCGCAACAGATCGCACGCGACACGGCGTGCACCGCATGGCCCACACTGCCCAGCTTGCACCGGGTACCTTTCCACCACATAGCTTACGCAACATTGCTTACGCACGCCCAAGCTCGCATCGCAGAGCCTACAAACCATAGCTTTACCGCCAAAATTGTACCGCATGGCTTTCACAACGTTAGAAGCCTCCTGGGCGGGGTCAGAGTAGATGGGATCGGATTCGTCGGCGATGCATCGTCGATGCATCGGCGATGCGTCGGCGATGAGTCGGTGACGTGGGTGATGCATCGGCGCAGCCGGCGTGGACGAATCCTCTCCACATTGAATCGCATCGCCAATGCATCGGCGGTGCGGAGCGATCCTCCGACCCCGTCTACTCTGACCCCTTCTGGGAGGTATAGAAGCCTAGCCTACTTCGTAGCTTATGTAGCAGCGCTCACGCATTTATTCGGGGGCGGCAAAGAGGGGGGCGTCCAAGAGGGGGGGGTGCAAATCATGACCTGCGGCATGTGCGCGGCCCAGCGGGGGGGCCAGGGACGTATTGAAACAAGAAGAGGCGCCATGAAATCTGGGGAAATATCATGGCCCCCGCCATGATATCCACCCCCCCCTAGTAATCACCCCCCTCTTTTCCGCCCCCGATTTATATGCCGCACCACACAGCTCACTCCGCATCAACGTCCACCTCCACAACCTGGGGCCCACGCCGGCCGACGTCGGGACATGCATAGCTCGGGCACCTGGCGGCGGCCGCTCGGGACATAGCTCGGGCACCCCGAGGGAGGAGATCTCGGTGAGGCGCAGTCGCTGGAGAACCTCTCCGTCGGCGGCGAGGCAGGGGCGAAGCGCTTCCGCGCGTGGCAATGCGAGGCAACCGGGTGGCTCATGAGCCGACGTGCAAGATAGGGAAGAGGACTACAGGGCGGCCGCGCAGGGGCAGAACTGGTGGAAAGCACCCCGAAGCGAGAAAACCTTCGGGAGCCTGCCGGAACGCCCGAACCTGGACGCCCCGCGGGGCCCTCGATCCGGGAAGAAGGAAAGGCGCCACCGTCACCACCAGGTGTGGTGTGGGCTCCCCCCCCCCCCCCCACACCTCCTTCGCTCGAGACACTCCGTATACCCAGCTCGGGAGGCATCGCACGTCCCCATGCTCAGGGCGGCCCCTCGGGCGGTGTCGGGGGGGACTCAAGGACATACGCCGAGAAGACTGCTCCAAAGACCTCTCCCGGTTTTTGCGCCCAGAGGCGCGTTCCGGGGCGGAGTCGGCTGTGACCACGAGGGCCTTTCCCAAACCCAAGACGGCGAGAACGAGAGAATCGATCGCCCCTTCCCCAGAAATCCGAGGCGCACTAGCTGTGGATGAAAGTCTGGCCCCTAGAGGCTCGATTTTATGCATATCCAGTGCGCCGCGGCCTTGCGGCGCCCCGTCCAAGAGACGCACTGGTTCCCCGCAAGGAGGAGGAGGAGGAGGAGGAGGAGGAGGAGCAGGAGGAGGAGGAGGAGGAGGAGGAGGAGGAGGAGGCGGAGCGTGCGCGGCGAGGAGGAGGAGGAGGAGGAGGGGGAGGAGCAGGAGGAGGAGGAGGAGCAGAAGGGAAACGAGGCGACGATCGGCGACGACGACGGCGACGGCGGACCCGTTCCCGCCCGAGCCCTCTCTCCCCGCGCCTGTGGCGCGCTGCGGCGCCCGGCCGTGCCCGGGCGAGCGAAAAGGCCTGCGAGGCGCCGTAGGCCACGGCGCACACCACGAGGGCCGCGAGCGCGGGGGAGCCTCGGGAGACGGGGCCGCGGGTCCTCCTCGTCCTCCTCGTCCTCCTCCTGTCCTCCTCGTCCTTCTCCTTCTCCCTCTCCTCCTCTTCCTCCTCTTTCGTCGCCCGCCTCCACCTTACCTTCCTCCTTTTCCTCCTCGTCCTCCTCCTCCTCCTCCTCCTCTTCCTTCTCCTCGTCCTCCTCCTCCTCCTCCTCCTCCCCCTGTTCCTCCTCCTCCTCTCCTTCGTATGTTGCTGTTTATCTTTATGATGTTATCTCTCTCTTCTCTCTCTCTCTCTCTCTCCCTCCTCCTCCCACTCCTCCTC
>CAUYUJ010014571.1:257843-273392 GCA_963575745.1 Prorocentrum cordatum | reverse complement strand
GAGGAGGAGGCGGAGGAGGAGGAGGGGGAGGAGGAGGGGGAGGAGGGGGAGGAGGAGGCGGAGGAGGGCCCGGGCTGGCTCTGCAGGTGGCCGCCGCCCCTCCCCGGGGAGCCGCGCGCGGCCCGCCGGGCGCTGGCCGCGGGGGCGCCCGCCGGGCGGCGGGCGGCAGGCTGGGTGCGGGCTGCGCGCGCCATGTCGTGGCGGGGGGGGCGCGCCCAGCTGCAGCGCCGCCGCGCGGGACCCCGCGGGGCCCCCGAACGCCGAGGCCGGGCATGTCCGCCCCTGGCCATCGCTCGGACGTCTATTCCCTGTGCTTTTTGTCGGCTTCGTGCGTGGTTTTCGCCAAATGATCAAGGATGCTCCTCGATGGTCCTCGCCGAAGGAAAAATACACACGCCCGAGCGATGCCAAGTGGGAGGTTGTTTTGTTTTCATGGTCTGAAAAAGGACTCCCAAAGGAGCAGAACATGGTAGAACAGTCGCCCCCAGACTATATTGTCCTATCTTTGGATCTTCTCCTCCTGTGGAGGGACGTACCCAACTTAACCGAACGGGGGCGCAGCAGGACAGACACGGTCTCTGGCACCATGCAGGCTCCGCAGATGCTCGGCGGCGAGCGAGAAGGAGAGGGCCTCCTCAGAAGGTTCGGAAGTCCCCCGGCCTCCTGAGCAGTTATCTGAGCCTTCCCCGAAAACCAACACGAATTTCTCAGAAGGCGCGAGCACTTCTGCGAAGTCCCGCCGCCTTCTGAGAAAGTCGGGTCGGGCGAAAGGGGGGGATAGCAAAGGGGGGGGGGTGAGAATCAGCTCACGTAGCTGATTTTCCCGGCGCCTCCCGGCGCCGGAGGCGGCTATGTATCGAGGAATGGGCCCCTCGGTGAGGCCGAAACCAGCTGCATGCAGCAAATTTCGTGACCCCCCCCCTTTCCCAATCCCCCCTTTCGTCCGGCCCGAGAAAGCCTTCTCCTTCCCACTTCCCCCCCTCGCACGCCGCCGAGGTGCACCCGAACATCTGGGCGTTGCGATCTTTTTGCGCACGGGGCGCTATCGCCAAGCTGGCGGGCCCCGGGACCCTCACACGTCGATCTGGCTCAAAGAACGGTGCAGAAAGATCAAGTCTACGTACTCCAGATCTCGTAATAAAAGGGAGGGGGTCTGGACCCTCCAACACAAGCCATTTCAGACCCCCCCCCGTGGGAGAACCCTCCAAAACATCGTCCCAAGACCCCCCCAGGCCCTCCAAGATAGCCTGGAAGAGACCCCCCCCGAAATGAGACCCCCCTCCCTTTTATTACGAAATCTGAAGTAGGGCTGCAGGCGCGCTTCTTCGCGATGCTGCATTTTCTCCAGCGCCAGATCTCAGGGCAGGACCAGCAGGAGGAGGAGGAAGGGGAGAAGGAGCATGGAGGAGTGGACGACGAGAGCAGGGGCGCCCAGCCACAGGCCTCGGCAGCCCCTCCTGGTCAAGGAGGAGACGGCCGCGGACAAGTAACAACCTAGGCCACTAGAATAGAGGAACAACAAACGCCATAAACGCATTCTTTTGGCGCCCCGCACGGATTTCTTGGATCTGCGCCGGAGCCCCCTCCCTGGCGCTCGGAGCGCGCCAGGGGCGGCGCTGGAGGCGCCGCCAGGGGGGGGTGCTGGCGCGGATCCAAGAAATCCGCGCGGAGCGCCAACTCTTCGTGTATGTGGCGTTTGTCCTCCGATATCGGGAATCTTCTGACCCGGGTCAATCCAGACCCGGGTCAGTCGGGCCTTGCAGGATCCTGCCGGATCCTGCACCCAAACCCGGGTCAATGCGAAGGATCCTGCAAGATCCTGCAAGATCCTGCACCCAAACCCGGGTCGATGCGACTCTGGCCCCGCAGGATCCTGCAAGATCGGGCACTCTGGCTGACCCCCGCTTGCGTTGACCCCCGTCTCGAGGCTCCCGACGATAGAGGGTATACTCCTGGCCGGCAGTAGGCCAAGCCGCTGGTTAATAATACTGTGCGCCCCTCCTGGGGGCGCACGCCCGGACACAGCACAGAGCAGGCGCATCGCACAGCAGGGGCCCGAGCACAGGAAGCACTCCAGGAGAGAAACCCAGGCCCCTGAGACCCCAGGACGTCCGCTGAATTTCGATGTGGGAGCGTGGCGCTTCCCACCGCGACACCATCGACGCTCGAGACACCCAGGGCACCCTGGAAGCCATCAGGGCGTTCCTTGGCATGGCCCTCCACTGCTGACACATCGCATCTCTAGGGGGAAAACAAACCTACCTCGCTTTTGACCACCCTCGCTTCCAAGAGATACCAAACGATGCCAAACTACGGCCCGTACTGGTCAGGCCGCTTGACGAGGAGGCGCGTGGTATGACTTGGTTTTGCCTGGAAGCGAAAGCGGGGTAGGCAATTCACGCTCTGAATCTCAGGAGGCAGCACCTGGGCGGTCCTCGTCGAAAGGACTGAGGAGGAGTAAGCCCCAGTGGGGGCTCTTACGCTGGAGTGGGCCTCGGATTAAGCCGGATTCTGCCGGAGTTCGGACCAGGGCAAAATCAGAATTTGACCGCGCAGGAGTGGCATCCGAGCGGATCGTAGATCGCCGCTGCCAGGGCGGCGCGGCCAGCAGACACCCGCCGCCGAGCACGTCCGTGGCGAGATCGCTCGGCGCGCACCCCACCCCTGGGGTGCAGCCGCCCAGCACTGCACTTATGCGGGCAAACCTCGCTGGGCCATCGTACACGATCTCGATGTGAGTGTGTAGATATAAAATACACAACACTTTTATGTATGCGTATGTATATTTATGTGCAGATGTATAACTATATATCTATGACGCACAGAGATGCATCTGTTACTCATACCTGTATACGCACGGTATACCGGCGGCCCACGAGGCACGACCAAAATCAACCCCAGACGGCCCAAGGGGCGTTCAAGAGTGTCCCAAGACAATTCATGGGGGCCACACCAGACCCCATGCAAACCAAAGCGGCCCGCAGGAGGGCCCCCCAAAGGCCCCCTCAAGACGCCCCGCGTTGCGCTAAGAGGGTCGCAACCTGCCCCCCGATGATGCAGACATGCTTCAAACTTGCCCCCGAGAGGCTTCCCAAGAGGACCCAAGAAGCCTCTAATGGGCCTCTTGTCCACGACCCAAGCACTGTGGCGCGACGACTGCCGGGACGAAAAACGAACCCTGGAAAAGGGGTTGAGTGGAGATCACGGGCTAACAAACGTATCATCGCAACGTCCGTGATCTGGGCTCACGCCGCTGGGGGGCAAGTGCCGTGGTGAGGCGGGCGAGAAGAGACGGGGCAAGGGGAGGGAGATCAGGAGGAAGGGGGAAGGTGGAAGGATGGGGAGGGGAAGGAAGAAGGAGGAAAAGGAGGACCAAGCGTTACATAAGATGAGGAGGAGGAGGAGGAGGAGGAGGAGGAGGAGACGGAGGAGGAGAAGGAGAAGGAGGAGGAGCAGGAGGAGCAGGAGGAGGAGCAGGAGGAGGATGCCTGGCGCTCGGTGTGCAGCGGGTCTCCCCCCCCCCGGATGTCTGGCTGTGGCGCTGCCCGTCTTACGGCAGCTCGGCTGTTGCCCGGGCGGAAAGAGCGGCACCAAAAATTGCACTCGGAGCCGGAGCAGCGGCGATGGCGACGACGATGGCAGCTACCGACGGCGGTAGGCAAAAATGTTGCTTCGAGCGATCCCCACCCGAGTGCGCATCGTCTAACCGATCCCTTGCCCCACTGGCGTGGCCATGGCCCCACTGGTCGACCTGCCCACGTAAGGTGGGGATGTATGCTTTTCCCTTCGGGTTTCGCGAGCCTATCCCCATCATATTAGGAGGATGGGCTGGCGAGGCTGAACTACCATTGCCCACGGGGGATGGGGATAGCTGAGGCGATGCTGACCGAGAACGTGAGGCGGAGATCCCTAGGTAGCACGGGCACACCTGGGGCCTGGCGACCGCGGCGTGCAAATCCTCGTTCGTCCAAGGCACGAAGCGGGATACGCACCCAAAAAACACCAGCACACTCTGGACCTCGCGGCCGCCGTACGCAAGGTGTCGGCTTCTTGGGCGCCCGAGTTATCCGGGGTAACTCGAGTTTGGATTCCCGAAAAAGGAACCCGAGTTAGCCCTGACCCGAGTTACCCCTGATGATGTGGGGCTCTGGACGCCCGAGTTATCCGGGGTAACTCGGGCCCGGGGTAACTCGGGTTCGGAATCCCGAAAAGCGAACCCGAGTTAGCCCTGACCCGAGTTACCCCTGATGATTCGGGGCTCTGAGCTTCCCCGAGGCGGCTTCTGAAGTCCAAGGGCCCCAAACCGACGAACCTCCGGCACGATCCTGCCGCGACCCCAGAGATCAGACAACCTGGACCTCTCGCGAGGCGATGTCTGGCCAGAACCTCGAAAATGACTGCGGCGATGGCGACGGGGGCGCCCAGGAGGCCCGCAAACATTTGCCAACGTCCGATCACCTCGATCCTCGATCCTCCGCCTCCTCCTCCTCCTCCTCATCCTCCAGCTCCTCCTCCTCCACCTCCTCCTCCTCCTCCTCCTGATCGTCATCCTGATCCGCATCGTGCTCCTCCTCTTCCTCGTCATCATCATCAGGATCATCATCATGATCATGACCATGATGATCATAATCATCATCATCATCGTCATCATCATCATCATCATCATCATCATCATCATCATCATCATCATCACCATCAGCATCATCATCATCATCACTATCATCATCATCACCATCATCACCACCATCACCATCATCATCACCATCATCACCACCATCACCATCACCATCATCATCATCATCATCATCAACACCATCAGCCTCATCATCATCAACACCACCGTCATCGTCAGCAGCAGCATCGGCATCATCATGGTCATCAGAATTGCGATCATCATAAACAGCATAATCATCATCATCATCATCATCATCATCATCATCATCATCATCATCATCATCATCGTCATCGGCAGCATCATCAGTATCATAATCATCACCATAATCACCATCATCACCATCACCATCACCATCAGCATCATCAGCATCACCATCATCACCATCATCACCATTATCACCATCACCAGCATCACCATCATCTCCATCATCACCATCATCATCAGTATCATCATCATCAGCATCACCACCACCATCATCATCATGATCATCATCATCATCAGCATGATCATCATCATCATCATCATCATCATCATCATCATCATCATCATCATCATCATCGTCATCGTCATCGTCATCGTCATCGTCATCGTCATCGTCATCATCATCCTCCCTATCCTCGATTCTTCCTCCTCCTCCTCCGCCTCCACCTCCTCCTGATCCTCCTCCTCCTCCTCCGCGCCAGTACTCTTCCACAGAGGCCCCCCTGCCACTGCAGAGCTGTGGTCACGCCCCTGGCTTTAGTCCGGCCGTCCTGGAGGAAGACCAGGTCCCCAGAGCTTCGACGCCGCCATTCTCTCTTGCAGCGTGGTCCCCAGAAAGTCTCCACACCTATTTTCCTCCTAGATGGGGTCCGAGTAGATGGGGTCGGAGGATCTCGCCGCATCGCCGATACATCGGAGATGCATCGCCGATGCATGGGCGATGCATCGGCCATGCGCTGTCGACGTCGGCGATGCATCGGCGACGTCGGCGTGGAGAGAAGTGGGCCCCTCATCGAGCGGCATCGCCGATGCATCGCCGATGCATCGGCGATGCGGCGTGATCCTCCGACCCCATCTACTCCGACCACATCCAAGAGGCCTAGAACACCTCTCCCGAGACCCAGTCCTTCGTGCCGCGCGCACGCCTAGAAGAAGAAGAAGAAGAAGAAGAAGAAGAAGAACAAACGGCATAAGCGTACACTTTTGGCGCTCCGCGCGGATTTCTTGGATCTGCGCTGGACCCCCCTCCCTGGCGCGCGGAGCGCGCCAGGGGCGTTGCCTCCAGCGCCGCTGGGGGGGGCCAAGTGCGGATCCAAGAAATTCGCGCGGAGCGCCAAAAGTTTATGTTTGTGGCGTATTGTTTTCCTCTTCGGATGTCTGCGAAGGGCACGACAGGGCTGGACCTGAACGCTGTCTTTCGTTTTGTTGTCGTGCTGTCCTTCGCTTTGCTCTATCGGTTTTCCTGGATATATGCCTCCTTGCCAAAACGAGAAAGCCCAAGCACGGCCGAAGCCCAGCAGAGCAGCGCTCGGGTCCAGCCCTGGGGAGCGAGAGGACGCCCCCCCGAGGAGGAGGGGCCCCCGCCGGGGCCAGAACATGCGCCCAGACGCCTGCTGCCGCCGTCGGCCCCCGAGCCGTCCGCCCGACCCCCGTTCCCTTGCAACGTGGGCCCCAATGGAAAGCCCCCCCGCACCTCTCCTCCCGAGACCCAGTCCGTCCTCCCGCGCGGACGTCTGCGAAGGGCGCGAGAGGACGCCCCCCCGAGGAGGAGGGGCCCCCGGCCAGCGCCAGAACGCGTGCCCAGCGTGCGCGAGGCCGCGCCGCCAGGGCGCGCTCGGCTGCGCGGCGACGGGACCCCCGTGGTCGCTGCGGGGGAGGCGGCCGCGTGGGAAGGCACGGCAGGTGCGCGTCGTGCCGACCCCGGCGTGGGCTCCTGACACCGCGCGGATCGCCCGAGTTTGAAGGATCGGCCCTCCCAAAGAGGCCCGACCGTTCCAGGAGGGGCCGCTTCGGGGCCACAGGCGGCGTTCCACCCGCGCTGGGGTCGCCGCTGGTCGACACGACGCCGACCTGCCGCACCAGGCTCACAGGTCCTCAGCACGGGGAGAGGATGAAGGGGCCCTGGGATACACAAATAAATACACACAAATAAAAGTATTCCCCATATTTTCCTATATTTCCTAGGTTTTTGTCTTCCCCATATTTTCCCTTTCCCATATTTTCTGGGGAATCGACGATGAATTGTGTCTGTGTGTTTTTTCCACTCCTGAAAGGACTGGGGAGGCACGCGCCGGCTCTGGCCGTGCCCGCAGCCGGCAGGCAGCGGCGCGCCGGCTCCCATCTCTCGGAGCAGTGCGAAGTGGGACAGCGGCAGCTCCGGGCTGGCCCCCCCCCGGATCCCGCCCCGGGTCCACACGAGGCAGTCCGTGTGGCGACGAGGGACCCCCTGATAGGGGGCCACACGCGAACCCTACCCCTACCCCCCACGATTTCTGAGGGGGAGGGGGAGGTTCACTTCGCTCGGGAGCTCCCAGACGAAGTGAACCCCACCCTCCCCCTCAGAAATCGTGAGGGGTAGGGGTAGGGTTCGCGTGTGGCCCCCTACCTGAGTCAAAACTCTGCTGCCTCAACTGGCCCTCCTCTGAAGTTCGGTCCTTCCTTCTCCTCCCTCTCCTCTTCCGTCCTCGTGGGGCGGCACGCGGCATCGCCCGCAGGTGCCGATCAGCGCGTCGAGAGTGGCGCTCGGTGGGCTCCAGCCGCTTCCCGCTGCCGTGTCCTGGCCCGCGACGATCGGCGGAATCGACTGCATCTTCGACTGAACTCAATCTCCAGGCCCCTCCCAGGAAGAGTATCCGATCGGATCGGGCCGCATCGGACACGGGATCGAGGTCGAGTCGGATCGGCTGCGGCAGGATGCACAACAGCGCCATGCGAACATCGGGCCACATCAGATTGTTGGAATTTGGAACCGACCTCGATGAGACTGGAATCAATATCGAATTGGATCGAAGTGGACCCAGCCTCCCGGACGCAATCCCAGACCTCCAACGCACTGAAAATTCGAGGAGACGCTCGACTCGGGCTCGGGGAACTCGGAGGTTGGCCTGAAGGGGCCCCTCATGGAAAGGACGAGACCAAACCTGAAATAGGACGCGGGCTCCCGCTGCAGGGGTCCCGCGAGAAATGGACCGCCCAACTTTTGGACGCCCGACATGGGCACGGAAAGAATGGGTACAACGCCCAACAACACATGTTGTCCCAAACCAACAGCGGCCACTGTTGGGCAGGCGGTCTCCTGTCTCAAATGGGCACAGGCCGCGGCGACACCGACCACGAGCCCTGCTCAAAATGAACAGGGACTGCTGCTGGGCATTGCACTCATTCTTTCCGTGCCCAGTTCGCGCGTGCAGAAACCCGGGATTGGAGGCCTGGAAATTGGCACCAATACCATCACAGGGGGTTGCCTCCACAGGGGGAAGATGATCCTCGATTTCGGTGTTGGTGATAATATTTCGGTTACCTTGGGAGCCAGAATATTACCACCATCGCCGAGATCGGGATCTTCTTCCCTCGGTGGAGGCGCACCGCCGATATTGGTGTTGGTGGCAACCTCTGGGCCTGCGACAGGACGCGCTCGGCGAAAAAAGCGTCGGCAAGCCCGGGCGCGCTCGAGCCTCCCGCTCCCGATGAAGCGTGTCTCTCCGCTCTCAGCTCCAAGGAGCCCTCTCGCTGGGCCCCCGGGGGGGGGGCCTTCCGCACGCACGGCGCGGGATGGCAGGGCGGCCCCCGGCGTTGGGAGTGGTGCCAAAAGGGGGGCAGCAACACAGATGAACGCTGTCGCGGTCGTAATCGCAGCCGCAGTCGTAAGCGGTGGGACGTGGGAGAGAGCATGCGCTGCGCCAGATAAAAGAAGATGGCGACGTCGATCCGTACTTCCCCGGGCGATATTCCAGTTCAGCCCCGCCGCCCCACTCCCCTGACCAACTCTGCTTTCAGAGGGCATGTCCTCCGACAGGCGGATGTTGGAAGAGAGATGAAACATAGTCAAACAGATACTCAAAGATAGTCAAGAAAGCACGAACGTCGTCCCAACACTACGTTTTACGATGCTTGACGATTTTTCCTGTCGAGGGACATACCAGACTTAAGCCTAAAGAAGGGATGCTTTATGATTGGGGGCAGGTGTTTTCGACGGGGGCGACAAAAGGTGCACCCTTCGTGGACACTCTGCGCCCCTTCCAAGGTCTCTTTCGGGCCGCTTTCTCCTGAATCGATGGATCCCCCCCGCATTGCACGGCCAACCCGTGTAATCAGGACGCGGAAGGGGCACGGACTTTGCGATTAGGGCGGGCGGTACACCGGACTCACTTCTATAGCGCTCACTTCTATAGTGCTCACTTTGAAATTGTGGTCCGGAAGGGGCCGCACATGCAGGCACATGCCGCACAGTCGCATGCACATGCCCATGTAAATATACAAAAGCCTCAACAGCATTGCCGCACATGCGCGCACATGCCACACCGTCCGACGCACAGTCGAATGCACGGTCAAGCAAAACTCTGAAATCATAGACGCACATGCCCGCACATGCCGCAGAGATGTCGCAGGCGATAGTGGCCTGACCACCTGAGCTCGGGGCATTTCGCAACCCAGAGTTCCGAGGATGTCTCAGGCAAGCGTGGCCGGATCACCATGGGGCAGGGCATCTTGGAAACCAGAGTGGCGAGGATGTCGCTGGTCAAGGTGACCAGACGACCATGGGGCAGGACACCTCCGAGGTCTGAGTTGTGAGGATGTCTCAAGCGAAAGTGGCCTGACCACCATGGGGCAAGAGATCTCTGAGGTCAGAGTTGCGAGGATGTCTCTGGGGAGAGTGGTCTGACCACCTCAGCCCAGGGCATCTCGGAGCCCAGAGTTGCGAGGATGTCTCAGGCAGGACTGGCCTGACCACCTGCTCAGGGCATCTCAGAACCCAGAGTTGCGAGGGTCTCAGGCGAAAAAGGCCGAGACACTATGGAGCAGGGCATCATTGAGGTCAGAGTTGCGAGGATGTCTCAGGCAAAAGTGGCCTGAACAGCTCAACTCAGGGCATCTCGGGCGAGGATGTCTAAAGCGAAAGTGGTCTAACCACCTCAACTCAGGGCGTCTCGGAACCCAGAGTTCCGAGGATGTCTCAGGCGAAAGGGGCCGAGACACTATCGAGCAGGGCATCATTGAGATCAGGGTTGCGAGGATGTCTCAGGCGACAGTGGCTGACCACCTCAGCTCGGGGCATATCGGAATCGAGACTTGCGAGGATGTCTCAGGCGACCGTGGCCTGACCAGCATGGGGCAGGAGATCTCTGAGGTCAGAGTTGCGAGGATGTCTCATGCGAAAGTGGTCTAACCACCTCAGCTCAGGGCGTCTCGAAACCCAGAGTCCCGAGGATGTCTCAAGCGAAAGTGGCCGGGCCACCATGGGGCAGGGCATCTCCGAGACCAGAGTTGCGAGGATGTCTCAGGCGAAGGTGGCCAGATCACTTCATGTCAAAGCACGTCGGCCTCCAAATTGCCGACGACGTCTCACGCGGAACTGGCCGGACGCGAACGCGCCGGCGTCCGGAGACGAACGCCGGCCCCGGCATTCTTGCACGTCCCGCACATGCACTGCACAGGTACGCACAGTATTCGCACAGGCCGAGCTCGCCGGTGGCCGAGCCAGGCCAGCGATTCCGAGATTCCCTGAGCTCGGGCCGTCAAGCCACTTTCGCCTGAGACAGCCTCGCAACTCTCACCTCCTCCTCCTCCTCCTCCTCCTCCTCCTCCTCCTCCTCCTCCTCCTCCTCCTCCTCCTCCTCCTTCTCCTCTGGCCGAGCCGAACAGGCAGGCTGGCCAGTGGCCGGGGGCGCCCGCCTCCTCCGCCCCCCCCTCCTCCCCCCCCCCTCCACCTCCCCCCCCCCCATCCCTGCTTCTCCGGCCGAGCTGAGAAGGCGAGCGGGAGAATATTTTATTAGGCGGGCGCGCCACCGCCAGCTCACGAACCGGGCGAATAACCGCCCCCGCCAGCAGCGGGCGAGTCTAAACGCACAACAAACTCTTTCAGGAAACCCTGGCACTCCCCAGGTTAGCTCTGCGAAGGCCAGGAGGCATTGGAGGTACAGGGGTCCCAGACAGCTCCTAGAGCATGAGCGTGCATGTGCATTGGGATGTGCACGCATGTGCGCCCGCGCGCTTCACCGCATGTGCGTGCATGTGCGGGCCCGCGCGGCCTCCCGAAGAGAGGTTGCGCAGGCATGTGCGTGCATGTGCCGATGACAGATCTACGAGTCTCGAACACCTCCCGCATGTGCATGCATGTGCGCGCATGTGCGTCGGGCTGTGCGTGCATGCGCGTATGATGGATACATCAAAACACAGCGCACACGCCCCCGCACATGCCCGGGCACGACGTGCACAGTAGGAAGTCCATCCAAGAAGGACCGCACAGGACTGGCACATGACTGGCACATGCCGCGCACATGCGCGCACATGACAGCGCAAAAACGGCCGCACATACACCCACCCAGGGGTATAGATGTGAGTGCGGTGTAAGGTTTGGCCGAGGAACGGGCGGTAAGGAGGGGCCGAAAGAGGCACGGATTCTGCGGCAAAGAGGGGCCCAGGACGGGCGGTACGGACAGACCTGAGAGCCTTGGAAGGCCAGGTCGACACTTTGCGAACGGGTCCGGCCAGCGTAAAAATCCCCAACGATGGGCCGAAGGGGCACGGATGCAGGGGTAACCTTGGGAAGTTGCTCGTTGTTCCTACGGCAGGTTCGTGCCGTGTCGACCCCGGCGTTGGTTCCGGACACCGCGCTGGATCGTTCAACCTTGAACGATCGGCCGTCTCCGCAACGTCCGATCGTTCAACATCAACCGATTCTGGGCCGCCGGCGGCGTTCAACCTTGAACGCCCGCGCTGGGGTCGCCGCCGGTCGACACGACGCGAACCTACCGTATGCGGGTTGACTGTCGCGCCTGCCAACGACGAAACGCCCGATGGGGAAGCTGGGCGGGGCTTCCCGGGGGCCCGGCGCTGAAGAAGCCAAGGGATCGAGCCTCTCGGATCGTGCGCAGCCTGTCGGGGGCCGCGCGCAGCCGTGGCCCTCGCGGAAGAGGAGGAGGAGGAGGAGGAGGAGGAGGAGGAGGAGGAGGAGGAGGAGGACGAAGATCGGGCGTTGGCAGAACTGGGTTTAGTTGGACCTGGCTTAAAGATGTGTGCCGGGGGGCGCCCCCCCCCCGTCCCATTCCACTAACCCGAATTGCCGTAACCCGAAAAGCATCAGCTACGGAAAGCCTGGTTCAGTGATTCCAATCCATATTTTGGGCTTCGGGGACCAATCACTAACCGGCTCGCATTAACCGGGGTCCTGGCTATACCCGAGAGGAGGAGGAGGAGGAGGAGGAGGAGGAGGAGGAGGAGGAGGTAAAGGAGGAGGAAAAGGAGGATGGATGGGACGTCATCAAAGAGGCCCTGGCGGTCGTCAGCACGCTGGCGACCGCCAGGGCCCCAGATGTCAAGAGTCCGCGGAGCCGCCGCGGCGGTGGTTGGCCCGAGGCCCCCGTCCGCAGGGGGGCGAGATGGTTGGCCGCGGCCAAGGCTTAGGCGGGCCACGCGGCGCGGGGCACCCGCCGAGCCTGCCCGACTCAGCGCGCTCACCCGAGAAGCGCTCCTCGCACCGCGCGTGCTGGCAGGCAGCGCGCCAGTAGGTGGGACAGCGGCGGGGGTTCGCGCGGTGACTGACCACCTACCAGACCACCCCAACCCAACCCGAAGACCCGAATTTCGGGTTGGGGGGGGTACGGATTCCATATTATTTTTTCCACATTCCCCGACCCCCCTCCACTGGAAATGGAGGGCAAATCGGGGCCTTCGGGTTGGGTTGGGGTGGGTTGGTGGGTGGTGAGTGGCACCACTCGCACGCGAAGGCGAAAGGTGGTCGCCGGCGCAAGGCGAGATCGTGGCCGCCTGGGCACGCGAGCTCGAAGTCCTCCGAGCTCAAGCCGCCAGCGGCCACCTGCTCCTCGACAGCGTGCGCCATGGCGCCGCCGAGCTGCGGCGTGAAGTCCCTGCGCACGTCCCCGCTCGCGTCGAAGTTCTTGCCGGCGCCAGCTGCGGAAACCTCTTCGCACACGGGGCCGCGGCTCTCCACGCCGCACTGGGACTCGACCGCGCCCCCGCTCACATCGATGTCGACGCACACGGGGCCGTCGCTCGCCACGCCCCCGTTCACGCCGATGTCGCAGCCCACGGGGCCATCGCTCTGCTTCTGCACGGACTCCGCGCGCTCGGTCTGGAGCACCGCTAGCCGCCAGCCCGCCTTCAGCCCGAAGCCGAAGGCGATGGCCTCCGACTCAGAGTCGCGACGCCGCCAGTCGACAGGTGCATACCATCGCGACCCCGCCTCCGCATCCGTGAGTCGTACGTCTCTTGCTCCTCCTCCTCCTCCTCCAGCGCCGCGGGGAAGGAGAGGAGAGGCGCGTCCACCCGCACCTCGGTGTCGGCGCTCGCAGCGCCCAGAAGCCGAGCCTCCAGCTCCGCCACGCGCAGCACGAACCCGAAGCCCTCGCCCAGGCGCGGCCCAGCCGCAGGTAGGCGGCCGGGGCGGCGGCAAAGCCCCCCGCGGGGATGCGCGCCGCGTGGAGCCTCCGGGAGCCCGGGGCGCGGCGGCCGCTCGCCGCAATCATCCACGCCGGCCGTCCAGCCGCCTCGCGGTCCTGCCTCGAGCCGGGGCCGCCCCGCCTCGGAAAGGCGGCCTCCGCTGCCGCCAGCCGTCGCCTGCGCGCTTCGGGCAGCAGAGGCGCCCAGCGAGGCGGTCTCGAGCGCTCACAGCGTCCCTGGGCCTCCCCACAAGGGTCGGCCCCCAGCAGCCACCGTAGCCTTCAACGCCAGGCAGTCCCCATCCATGGCCACAAGATGCGGCGAAGGGGAGAAGGACTGAGCCGCTCTCGAGCGCAGAAGCAGCAGGGAGAGACACGGACGCGCAGCGCGCCTGGCGCCCAGGGCATGCATGAACCAAAATGGCTACGGAGGAGGAAAAGGAGGAGGAGGAGGAAAAGGAGGAGGAGGACGAGGGGGAGGAGGGAGAGGAGGACATCCAATCGGGGAACCAAAGGTCCGCAGCTCGAGGCTCGAAGGGAGGGGAGGAAGGAGAGGAGGAGGAGAAGGAAAAGGAGGAGGAGGAGGAGGAGGAGGTTGGACGAGACCTTCCTTCCTCCCCCTTCCCTCTCCTAATTACCCCGCGCCCCCCCGAACATGCCCAACCCCCCGAGCGGGCGAGAGCAAGAGAGGGAGGAGGGGGGAACGACGACGGCGCCTCTTGCATCAAGCTGGCGTGCGCGGAAGCGCGCCCCCACAATCTGCTGCGGCCTTCCTCCATGGCTTCCGGGAGCCCGCCTCCGTCATCAGCTGGGCCAGGGACCTGAGAGCTCAGGATGAGGTCGAGCTCCCAAGGACCTGGGAGCTCGTGATTAAGCTCTTTCAGCGGCCGCAGGGCCGGTCGTTTCCCTCGGGATTCGACTTGGTAAGCACCCTCAGCACCCTCCGCAGGCAGGCACAGGAGTGAGGGGGGAGGGAGGGAGGGGCAACGACAGGAGGGACTGGCGTAGTGGGGGACACATCGACCTGGAATCGGCAATACATCGCCGATAAGTCGGCGATAGGCTCAAATCCCCACGCTCCTGGGCGGGGTGGGGCTATGAGACTCCTATCGAAGATGAGTGCGCGATTGGGGTTCCATGCCACTCCCGTAAATCTATCCCTGCCAATCGTTGCCCCTGAGGGGGGAGGGCGCGGGGGGATGACGACGAGATTGGAAGCAACTTCTGCGAGGACTGCGCAAGAACGATTGGGGGCATCTAGGCCCATGAAGGAGCAGCGAACCAGATGGAACTAGGGATTGAACCAAATGAGGCAGGACTAAGCCGGATTAGGCAGGATGCCGGTTTTCGACCGCGGATATAACAGCGCCGATGCTAAAGCTTGAACCTCCCAGGAGTTGCATCCCAAGACGAGCATCGGGGCAGGAAGGCGAGGAGCCACGACCATCAACTTGGCTCAGCATCGGCCGCCAGACCTCTAAGACGAAGCCAGGACGAGGATCGATTCGGGTGAGGATAAATCGAGAAACTCTGAGATCCAGCAGCTCTGGAGGATGTATCGGGCGTCGCGGCCTTCTCAGAGCGTTCTAGAACGCTCTGAGAGCGTTCCAGAACGCTCTGGAACGGACTTATCCTCGGCCTAGCCCTGTCCGACCAATCCCTCAGGCTGTGCCCCAATGTGGCCAATAGGCCAAGCGGAGACAATCAGATCGGCTACGCGAAAGAGTCGACACAAACGAAATGGGTATGAAGAGTCCGCACGAACGAAATGGGTACGCTGTCCTCGCCGCCGCCTGCCCAACAGCCGCTGCTGTCGGTTTTGGACAGCATTTGTTGCTGAGCATCGTGCCCGCTTTTGCGTACACATGCCGGCGTCCAAACATAGGAGTGACCCTGGGCGACATTGACCTTCGGTGCACGGCTAGAGGAGGCCGCGGGGGGGGGGTCCAGACCAAACCACGCGGCCAGTGTATGGATTACGGAGCAACCTCTGGGAGGACTTTCGTGAGAACGATTCGAGGCGACTAAGCACGATTGAGGGGCCACTAAGCCGGATGAGCCCCGATGGAACTGGATACAGCATACACAAAAAGAAAAAGCAAAAAAAAACAATACACAAAAAAAGAAACAACAAAAAAAACAAAAGAACAAACAAAAAATACAACCAACAAGAAAACAAAAACAAACAACAAACAACAACAAAAAACACATCAACAAAAAACCGAAAACAAACACACAAAGAACAAAAAAAAAACAAGCAAAAAAAAACAACAA
>CAUYUJ010014571.1:235343-252843 GCA_963575745.1 Prorocentrum cordatum | reverse complement strand
TTTTGAGGGCCCCAGGGGGGGTGCTCGATCGGGACCCCCCCTCCTTTAATCGATACCCTCGAAGATGGCCCCAAGAGGCGCTCCAGGGCTCCCAAGAGAGCCCTAAGAAGGCTCCAAGGTGGGCCCAAGAGGGCCCCAAGACGGCCCCAAGAGGGCCCAAAGGCACCCCAAAAGCGCGCGAAGATGGTTCCAAGATGCGACACTGAGGGCTCTTGAGGGGGGGGGATGGGGGGGGCGACATCGAAGACCCCTCCTCATTTGATCGACTCTCTCCAAAATGTCCCCAAGATGCCCTCAAGGGCCCCCGAGAGGCTCCAAAGAGGGTTCAAGATCCTCCTCGTCCTCGTTTTCGTCCGCGTCCTTGTCCTCCTCCTCCTCCTCCTCCTCGTTCTCCTCCTCCTCCTCCTCCTCCTCCTCCTCCTCCTCCTCCCCGCCCCCACGCGGCGCCCAGGGATGGCCCGAGGAGGCCCTCCGAGGCCACCCCTCTGCTCGCTTTTTATCCCCTGGATGTGCCCCATTCGTCCCTTGTTCGGCGGCGCGCGCAAGGGTAGGGAGCCCACAAAGGACGTACGCGCCCAACTATGTACATGAACACGGCCCCTTGACCCGCGAGACCGGCCGCGTGATGCGAATATTTGCCTAATGCGAAATCTCGAAGACAGCGTGGATTCATGTACGTGTACGTCCTTCGTTCGCTCCTGAAAGGGGGTGGGGGGAGGGGGGAGAGCTTCTTAGAAGGCGCCGGCTGCTTCCTAGAAGGCGCCGGCCTTAACATCTGTGGAGGAGGCCCGCGGATTCTGAGGAGCAGGGGTGCTCCTAAGAGGCCCTCCCCCCTCCCCCCACCCCCCTGTGCGCGTGGCTGACTTTTCCCGCCAGCTCCGAGGGGCAGGGTTTCTGCATGCGCTGGCAGGGAGACTCTCGGGCACGCAGAGGCGCACGGGGCGCGTGTCGGATGCCGGGCAGGCAGGGGCGCAGCGTGAAGAGTTGTACGGGGGTGCACGAGGCTCCCATGCTTCGACGCAGATCTTACCAGCCTGGAACATATCCCTGTACCTATGCTGGGCACCTCATCATCACGATGCCAAGCTGAGGGATGCCCTTACTTTTGAAGGGCGGATCCCTGAGATTGTCATCGCCTTTTGGCGTGTTAATCTTAGGGATAGGGATACGTTCGAGGCTGGTAACTTACCCACCCCTGATCAGGGCAACTCGTTTGGGCATCGTTTCTGGATGGGCTGGCGGGGTTGCGCGGAGCGTCCAGGAGTCTCCAAGATGGGCTTCGCGCGGGGCAGACGGGGCAGGTTGACGCCGTCGCGCGCGCGCGCTGGCGGCGCGCACAAGGGGGTAGGGGGGAGGGGGGAAGGCTCCTAAGAAGGAGGCTGCTTCTTAGAAGGCGCCGGCCTTGCATCTATAGAGAAGGCCAGGACTGGCGTGTCAATCTTAGGGATAGGGATACGTTCGAGGCTGGCAAGAGATCCCGTCGGCGGGGCATGGGACGGAGGTCCCGTCGGGGTAGCGCCCGCACGGGGCAGGGCCCCGCGAGAGAGAGCCTCGGGCGTCGCCGGGCGTCCCCGCACGGAGCGCGGGCGGACGTCCGGCGCCGGGCTCTGCTCCTCTGCGTCCACAGCAGGAGCTCTGACGGGGCCCTGGGACACACAAATAAGGACACACGAAGAACAGGATTCCCGACCATAATGCCAGTCAACCAGTTTAATAGGGATACGTTCGAGGCTGGTAAGAGATCCCGTCGGCGGGGGACGGAGACGGAGGCCCCGTCAGGGCTGAGCCCGCACGGGGCAGGGCCCCGCGAGAGAGAGCCTCGGGCGTCGCCGGGCGTCCCCGCACGGAGTGCGGGGGCGCGTCCGGCGCCAGGCTCTGCTGCTCCTCTGAGCTCTGAAGGGGCCCTGGGACATCGTCGTCGTCGCTCGCGTCGTCGTCGTCATCGCCGTCGTCGTCGTCGTCGTCGTGGTCGTCGTCGTCGTCGCTCTCGTCGTCGTCGTCGTCGACGTGTTCGTTTTCGTGGTCGTTTTCGTCTTCCTCGTCGTCGTTCATTTCCACAGGCACCCGGAGCGCCCCGGATCGGCGGCACTGGCCGGAGGCCACTACAATAAATACACACAAATAACAGGATTCCCGACCATAATACCAGTCAACCAGTTTAATGAGGACGCACGGTCAGGATGCAGGGGCCCTGGAAGGCCATGTCGAGGCTCTCCGAGCGGGGCACTGCCAGCGAAACTGGCCAACGAAGGGCCAAAGGGGCAAGGATGCAAGGGTACCCTTGGGAAGAATGCCCAGCCTTGTTATGCGGGTTGGCTGTATCAGAAGCCCTGGTGTTTGATCCTCTCTGCTTCCCCTCCCCCTCCGAATCCAGACCGGTGACATGTGTTGTTTCCGCAGCATGGGCTCCCGAAGGTCTAGACACCCGCTGGGACTGACTTATCTTCCGGCTTTGTTCGGCGGCTGCGGAAGCCCACAGCGGAAAATCTGCCGCTGTTGTGATCTGTCCACGACGTGGTGGAGTCTGGGTCCTGCAGACCCCTCCCAGATCCACTCTGGCCAGTTGCCAGCTGCTCGCCCTGGATGAAATTGACACGCCCCCCCAGGCACAAAACCCGGCCCTCCTCCTCCTCTTCCAGTTTCTCCTCTTCCTCCTCCTCCTCCTCCTCCTCCTCCTCCTCCTCCTCCTCCTCCTCCTATTCCTCCTATTCCTCTTCCTCCTCCTCCTCTTCCACCTCCTCCTCGTCCTCCTCTTCCTCCTCCTCCGCCTCCTCCTCTTTCTCCTCCTGGCCATCCTCCTCCCATCTCCTGTAGGGAGGCTAGAACAAGGGTGCCGATACCACAGATCCCTAGACCTCCCCTGGGTACTCTCTGACCGGAACTTCGGGGAGAATCCAGCCGTGGCGACGAGGTGCCTCCAGGACGAGCAGCGCTACATCGGTACCTCCTACTCTGACCGTCCTCGTCGTCGTCCTCGTCGTCCTCGTCGTCCTCCTCCTCGTCGTCGTCCTCCTCCTCCTCCTCCTCCTCATCTTCATCTCCTCCTCCTCCTCCACAATTACACAATATGAATACTACTCTCCCACTTCCCCTGATGGCGTCCGGAAGATGTTCGGCACCCCCCCGCGTACCCTTTTTTTACACACAGGATTCCCCGGAGTTGGGTTTTCGCTTGTGTTTTTTTCTAAAATGCTGCTCTCGCTGAGGCGCTGGCCTAATTTTCGGGCTCCCGCTCTTTCCGGGGTGGAGGAGGGAGGCAGGGGGGTGACGGGGAGAGGAGGTGGGGAAATAGGGGGACTGTGGCGTTGGTGAGAAAATCGTGTTCCCGCTGCAGCGCTGGCCTCACTTCCGCGCTCCCGCCCGTTCCGAATCGTGCTCCCGCTGCAGCGCTGGCCCAATTTCTGCGCCTCTCGTTGTTCCAAAACGTGTTCCCGCTGCAGCGCCGACGTTTTCGATCCTTTTTAAGAAGCCCCAAATCTAGAAAATGATCCCCGGCAAAAACATTGGAGGTGATTACACATCCGGTGTCGATTCGTTGATTTTTGGGGCCGCAGAAAGCCCCCCCCCCCCCTTTTGGGCGGCGTCCTTTTCCGCGCAGGATTTGGCCTAGTTTGGACCACGCCGCTCCGACTGGACCCCGTGTGGGGTCCACGGACCCCGTGAGGGGTCCACGGGCCCAGTGTGAGCCGACTGTCCAGGGAAGCCAGACCATCGAGCCTGGCAGCCCTCCATCCTCTTCTCTGACATCTGTCCTCGCCCGCTGCCGCTTCCCTCGCCGCCGCCGCCGTCGTCGTCTGCGTCTTTGTCGCGATTGGCAATTTCTACCTCTACCAGTACTCAATATGAATGCACCTGCATCGTCGTCTGCGTCTTTGTCGCGATTGGCAATTTCTACCTCTACCATTACTCAATATGAATGCACTTGCACAACTCTGACATCGGACCCACTCTACCATTACCCAATATGAAAGCTACTCTCCTTTCACCCCTGCAGAAATTTGAGATCCGGGTGGGGGACGCGCGTAACGGCAGCGGGCAGCTGGCGCGGGTGCCGCTCCGGCGCGGTCGCGTCGTCGTCGTCGTCGTCGTCTTCGTCGCCGGTCGTCCTCATCGTCGTCGTCGTTGTCGCCGCCGTCGTCGTCGTCGTCGTGGTTGTCGTCGTCGTCGTCGTCTTCGTCGTCGTCGTCTTCGTTTTTATCGCGCCGTCGTCCTCCTCCTTTCCCTCTTAGGTAACAGGGTCAGATGCGAAGCCCGATTCGGTGAGAGGACAATGAAGTAGCTCAATGGGAAGGGATGGGAGGGAGGGGTAGGATGTCAGATGTTGACGCGAGCGCACCTAGCTTGTCTCCCCCTCCTCCCCCTCCTCCTCCTCCCCCTCCTCCTCCTCCTCCTCCTCCTCCTCCTCCTCCTCCTCCTCCTCCACCCCTGTCCATCGTAGGCGTCCACCGCCGCGGGGCCCCGGCCTTCGGGCACGGCGCCGGCGGCTCCTCCGGCGCGGCGGCGCCGAACACGGCGCCCACGGCGGAGGAGAACGCACCCTCGGGTGGCCCGGGGGGGGGGGGGGCGGGCCGGGCGAAAGGGGGGGATAGCACAGGGGGGTGTTGAGAGTCAGCTCACGTATAGCTGATTTTTCCATATTTTCCAATATTTTCCCAGCTTTTCCTGGGAATCGACAATGAATTGTGTGTGTGTGTGTGTGCTGATTTTCCCCTCCTGAAGCTTGTCTCACTCCTGCTGGAGGCGCAGAGGAATGGCAAAGAGGGGGCTCCGCAAGCGCGGGGCGTGCGTCTGCAAAGGCACGCGTCGCCCCCCCCCCAACAAAGGGTACCGCCGCTGCACACCACTCACAACACCCTGTGGACACGAGGACCACCCATCGGAAGAAACAGTCCCAGCCAACGCTCCCGCCAACGGGCCTGGCCAACCCTGGATGAGGTCACGATTTCTATGCAAGCCCCCCCCCCCCTTCTCGGGCTGGGCGGAGGGGGGGATGGCAAAAGGGGGGGGTTTTGAGAATCAGCTCGCGTATGGCTGATGTTCCCAGCGCCTCCTGGCGCCAGGGGGGCGCCCATGCATCGAGGAGTGGGCCCCTCGGCGGGGCCGAAAGCAGCTGCACGCAGCAGATTTCGTGACCCCCCCTTTTCCCAATCCCCCCCTTTTTCGTCCGGCCCGAGAGAGGGGCCCAGGCGCCCCTCGGGCGGAGGGAGCAGCGACATGTCGGCCGTTCGTGTCTGTCCCTTGCGGCACATGCGCAGAACATCATTGTTGGCGTTGCTTCCTCTACCTCTATCTCTCTCTACCTCTCTCTTGCTTGTTTTCTCTTTGTTGTGGTTCTCTCTCTCTCTCTCTCTCTCTCTCTCTCTCTCTCTTTCTGTAACTGCATATATAACTCCATGCGTGTCCTTTTTTTCTCTCTCTCTCTCTCTCTCTTACGCTCTGTTTTGGTCCCGACCCAAAGTGGAACTGGGCGCGCGTTGTAGCTGGTAGGCCGTCGCTCGCACGGACCCCGTCCGCACTCGGTTTCTCTCTCTCTCTCTCTCTTTCTCTCTTTCTCTCTCGCTCTCTCTCTCTCTCTTTCTATGTTTCTCTGTGTCTCTCTCCCTCTCCCTCTTTCTTTATTTAGTTATGTGTTGCTCCTTCTCTCTCCCTCTCTCCCTCTCACCCTCCCAATTGTGTTTGTGTTTCTCTCTTTCTCTCTCTCTCTCTCTCTCTCTCTCTCTCTCGCTCTCTACTTCTAGACTCTATAGGTATATGTGTAACTAAACATACATACGCACAGCTATCCGCCCGTACACACATACATACATATAGATGTTTGTGATGTATGCGGGGGGCACCGCGCGCTCAGGTCGTAGCGCATGCCAAGGCGCTTTCATACGCCAGCACGACATCTTGGATTAATGTCACGATGCCTCGTGGAGTTAATACCTGCCTGCGTCTCGCAGCTGTCCTGTTTTGCTCAACCAAAACACAAAATTACACATATTGCTTGTTTCGCGTCATCTAATACTTGTTCTCCCCGTCCTGCTCGCGAGCTGCATCCTCCAGTGTCTCTTGCGTGCCACTTGTTTGCTTCGTTCCCCTCGCGTGCCTTCTGATGTTGGCCGCTCGCGCAAACTGGAACCACAACCACAATCACCAACGGCTGAGCAGCGTGCGTCGCCGCGGACGCACACCGAGCCCTTTGACGGGCGCGTGCTGCGCCGCGAGGGTGGGCCATGCTGAATGCATCTATGTGTTCCTCGTTTCTTTTTTTCGGCCTATGGCCGCGCGCGGCCAGTCCTATTTTTAGGTCGAGCATGTCCTCCTGCAGACGGATTTTGGACGAGCAAAAACCCAACAAATGCTGAAGAACAGTCAACAATTAGTACAGGGAAGATTTCTAACGCATTTTCGACGATTTCTCCTGCGCAGGGAAAATCCCACCTTGACCCGACTTGGCAGTTCGAACCTGGTTGGAACGTGGTCATGCTCGCTCTCAACAGATGAGCGCGTGAACTAAGAAATCAACACATGCAACAAGAACCTGCGCTTCGGCATCAAACAAACATCGCCGCATTGTCGCCAAAATGCGCTCCATCCATAGCAACAGTGAAAACACTACTATCTGGCCGAAAAAATATACATCTCATCTACGTGGCGGCCGTGGATCCAAGCCCCCGGCGGCCGCCGTGGCAGGTGCGCCGCCAGCGCGGCATCGCATAGCCGGCGGCCAGGCAGCAACTGAAGGCTTCCCCACCAAGAGTTGCCATTATCCATCGTGACGTCGGCGACGCAGTCAGCCTTCCGGTCACGGTCTCGGTCTCTCCAGTGGACCGGGTTTCCAGGAATTCGACGGGGCGTCCACCCGCAGCAGTGTTGCACACCGTTGAAAAGAACACTGCGTTCGTGGATTCATCCGGAAGGTATCTGCCCATGACCGCGTCCACCGACGGATGGCAATCACATGCGATAGCGAATCTGGTAGCCCGGGAATCCCAGTCGCGCCAGCTCTCGTCGCAGCCGTTAATATCGTGGCTGTCGGCCAGATCCTCCTCAATCGCGTATCTCTGGACTCTGGGGCGCTCGCGCGGCGCCTCTTGCATCGCTTCTTGGAAAGACTCGCGCCCGGGAGCCATTGCTGGCAGGTTCCATTGCTGCCGTGCGCGCTTGGATGGAGAACGAGTCGAAGTAGCGCGCCCAATCCAACGTAGACGCTTTCGCCTCCCATGGGCACCAAGTTACTCGCAGAACACAAATTCCAAACGTGAGCGCCCCCCTCTGGCGGCGCACGGCATGCCGAGGCGCCGTCGCTTACGGAAGTATCCAACAGAAAACCGATTGCCCCCGACACTGGCGGGGCCCGAACCCCCCCGACGTTTGCCGCGGCGCTGCGCCCTCCGCCCCCGCGGAAAGATGTTTCCCTTCAAGCGTTGGAAGACAGAGCGCGACGCACTTGGCGGTAGAATGGCATCATATTGCGCGCGCGTCCACTTCCTGATCAAAGCGAGCTGCGCGTGCAAACATTAGTGGCCATTGCGCCCTCGGCAGGCCCCCGACGCAAACGGAGCGTTCTGCGGAGAAACTGCAACTCACATATCTTCAAAGAACGGCCGAAATGACGGCTGATGTGCCCCGACTGTGCGCCCAATATCGCGCCGGCCGCCCGCCCGCTGCGCCGCGCCTTCAGCTCGCTCTTGATTGATCTTCCGCTTCGGGAAACTTTCGCGCGACCCCAATGCTGGGCCCCCGCTTTGCCCAGTCGGTGTTCCACGGCCAATGCAGCATCTGATTGGAACTGATGTGCGCGCCCCCAAAAATCACATGGTCCACCGCGGCAAAATGGCGAGTTTCTCGCTGGTCGGCCCGCCAGATGATCGGCGCTGCAATGCTCTCCTCCGCCAATGACCCGCGCGCCATTACCTCGAGGGAAGGTTCCTTCGAGGCGAATTTGACTACCCATTGCATCCGTAAGCTCTTGAACCATATGGTGAGAAGTTGATCGACGCTGCGGGCTCATAAATTGATGAAACTGCCAGCCCAAGTCACAATGTTCAGCAGGTCGTTCTTGTCGCTGAATCCGAATCGAGACGGCCTGCGCCGCCAACTGTCCACACAAGGTTCAAGGGCGCAATCCATCATGAAAATCAAGAGGCCGGGAGATTCCGCACTGCCCTGCTTGCCGCCGACATCAAGTGGGAGCGAATCGCCGCCGGCCGCGCCTGGCAGCCTCATTGTGCAAGGCATGCTGGACTGGACAAGTCCAACTAGGCGCGCCACAGTGGGGCGCATACCACGTTTCAGAACTATTCGGGACACATCATCGCGCGCGGTTCTGTCGAAGGCAGTCTTGACGTCCGACGTGCCCGGGACGAGCAGCAGGCCCTTTGTCTTGCAATCGTCGCGGCCTGGGTTGCGACTGACATGGTGTCATCACAAGAAAACATGCCTTCAAACCAAAGGGTGCAACAGGACTCATGGGCAGCGGCTGCTGCAGCAGAGGTTCCAAACACCGAGAAAACCACTTCCCAAAGCAATCCCGTTTCCATGCGCATCGCAACTCATCGAGCTCACGTGGATCACGTGGATTTTGTCAATGTGGGGATGCCAATGTATTCGATGATCTTCCCAGTCGGCGGATCTTCAGAATCATTGTATAACTGCCGCGTTTGAGATACTTGCAAAATCCTGTCGACGGAAGGAAGAGGTAAAACTTTGTAGATGTTCGGCGGCGCGCCGTCCAACCCGGCGGCAGTCCCAAATTTAATGCCCTCCTTGCCATAGACGACGTGTAATAATTCTAAACCAGGAAGGGCGCGCCCATGAAATCTCGCACTCCGTCGCACGCCTGCAAGAAAGTCTAGCTGGAGATTTTGCTGTACAGCGCTGTTCCTTGGATCCCCGAATCGCCGCTCCCGAAAGTCTTCCAAGCCCGCCCTCCACAAGACTCTGTCGGCGGCCAACTGTCGTGACACTGGAAACGAAACAGGAATCGGCATCTGCTGCCGGGCACTCGACAACTTGACCAACTGACTCGCGCCTGGTCCCCGCATAACGTTACGACATATTCGCCTCAACTGATTAACGGTCTCCTTCCGGGTCTCCGCTGTAGCGTTTGCCACGAAAACTCTTAGTTTGCTTCACCTTCTGGCTGAAGGGACTTCCCCAAAACGGAACGTTTCCTTCGGCGGGTGTCGTGCTGGACGGTCGACGCGGACTCCAGAAAACAAGCCTGCATGCCAGACAAATCACACTCTCGATGCCCTGCGCAATTGAGACGGCACTGGTCCAAACTCGATTCGTTGCACGGCATCCATCCTACGATCCCCCCTTGACGGTCGAACCCCCTCCCCCACCGCCTGGAAAAACGAGAACTTCCCACCACGGGTCGATGATCCGAGTTGTGGGAAACCTTCTTCCGGGGGAGAGCCACCCGCGCAAATCCCACCAAGCCAGGCGACGTACACTGATCATCGACTTGCGACCTCGACTCCGGATGGTGTTTCGCGCCACGGCTCCAGAGAGGCAGCGCAAGAACACCATCTCCTGCTTCAGGGAAAGTCGCTGGCCCGCACGCTAAGCGCAACCGACCACGACGGTGTCACACGGACGAGCTCTAGGGGATATTACCGTTTCCGCTTGTACACCAGTGGGCCCGTCAGGCCTTCATCATTAGCTGGCAACTGAACATGTGCATCAAGCCCTACCACGACTTGATAATCAACGCGCTGATTGCCACTACGAGTGTCGTGCACAAAATCGACGGTGCCCTGGAAGACCTTGCTGGCACTTCATCCTCTGCAAGGTGGTCTAGACTATGTGATGAAGACAGGCTGGTGAGACACGACACCAGACCAATACGATCCAATGGTGACTTCCGGCACTCCGACATCCAAGGTCTGGGAATGATAATAGCGCAATCACACTTATCAGTAACTAATACAGCATGGCCGCTCTAAGCGAAACCACTGATAATCCCCCAAGCCGGAACTTCTTGCAGGCTGGCCACACTATTCCCCACGTACTTCTTGAGACACGTGCTGATTTTGCTAGCGGCTGCCTTCCATCTCGTACAAGAATTCCATGTTACCCGTGCTATGTGTAAGTCGGGCACGTCCCTTCTACGGGGGGTATATCAAAAATGATTCAAAAATCATCGGGGGGCGATGTTTGGACTATTTTTGGCTATGCTTGAACTTTTTCACTATTTTCAACTCTTCCTCCAAAGTGCGCCTGTAGGAGGACATTCCCGACCGAATGCTGCGTGTGAAAATGTATGTGCGCGGGCCGATCGCGTCCCAATGGCGCCGCTGGGCGCGTCCTTCGCCAGGCCCCACGCAGGCGCGCGGAGACGCGCCAGAGCCAACAAATAATATCGCAGAGCGAGGAGGTGAAGCGGCAGGGTCCAGAAGGGTATAGCATTGACTCTTTCGCTGTCGGGGGCGCCTGCCCCAGGGCGGCTGGAAAGTTTCTATGCCCTTACGGCGGCGCGCCAAGGTATGAACTTTCCAGCCGCCCCGGGGACGCGCCCCCCGGTGACGGAGCAGTTTACTATATGCCGCCTTTCGCCTGCTAGCAGGCGCTCTCCCGCGCCAGGGCCTGCAGAACCCAGGCAGGCGCCCTACCGCTGCCCAGTGACGCGCCCCAAGACGGCCCCAGAAGGTGTCCAAGAGAAGGCGCACGAACCGAACATCCGAGCCTTCCTCCCCAACAGGCTCCCAGGAGGCCCCCAGAGGGGCCCAGGAACCCCCGAGAGGCCCCCCAAATGCCCCGAGAGGACCCCAAAATGCCCCCAAGAGGACCCAAGCCGGCTTCCTCTTCGTTGTCCTTCTCCTCCCCCTCCTCCTCCTCCTCCTCCTCCTCCTCCTCCATTCCTTTTCCTTCTGAGTCACCCCTCCCTGCCGCACCCCGAGGCCATTCCGAAGGGCGGGCCAGGCGTTTCGCCTGAGGCATCCTTTTACCACTTATGCACACTGAGGCTTGAAGGCCGACAATAGTTCACATATGGAGGGCGGGTGATTTTCGAAATGTGGTGTTCGCCTCAGCGCCGCGCACATTTGTTTCAAAAGTTCGCAAGACTTCCACGGATTGAGGACCGTGGCTTTCAACATGTGGCGTTCGCCCTAGCGCCGCGGAAATTCGTTTTCAAACATTGCATAACAGGCACGGATTGAAGGCGGTTCCTTTTCAAAACGAGGATCTCGCCTTCGCTGCGCACGTTCGTTCGCAACACAGTTTATGAATTATCCTTGCTAACGTACCAGGAGTTGTATTGGGAAGCGGTTCGAGATTGCCAAGGCGCAACAGTTACTCGGATTCCCTGTCTTGAAATCCCAAGAAAGGTGTTATGGCACGATTCAGGTCATGGTGTTGTGGCACGGTTCTGGATCGGTTGACTCTCAACGGGGCACACTTTTCAGTGGAAAGTACTCCTTGACGGGGCCTATGAGAAAGGAGACTGGAGGGAGGGTATGTTGCAACATTGTTGATGGATATTGGGTTTACACTGGTCCCCCCTCTTCCTCTTCCTCCTCCTCCTCCGCCACTTCCTCCTCCTCCTCCTCCTCGTCCTCCTCCTCCTCGTCCTCCTTCTCCTCTTCCTCGTCCTCCTCCTCTTAGTCCTCCCCGTCCTCCTCCTTCCCCCCTCTTCCTCATAATCAATGTCAAGCATATGCAAGAGTTAGACTAGTTCTCATGGTGAACGTAATAGGCTTGGTGTTCTGGAGCGGTTCAGGATTGTCAGGGCGCAACAATTACGTTAACTCGACGTGCTGGAATCCCAGGAGGGGTGTTCTAGCACATGTCAAAATCGCCAAGACGCAACATGCAGGCTGCGTGCCGTTGAGGTCGTGGAAATTCTGTTTTGGCGCGCTCCAGGATGTTCCCCTCTGTTCTTCCGACGGGGCAGTTCCATGTGTGGAAATGACGCTTTAAATGGGGACTATGAGGAATGAGCTTGGAAGGACGGCCTAAGACAAAGGAGCTCGGAGGGAGAATGTATTCCAACATCGTTGGAGCGTCTTGGGTGTATACTGTTCCTCCTTCTCCTCCTCCTCCTCCTCCCTCCTCCTCCTCCTCCTCCTCCGACTCCTCCTCCTCCTCCACCTCCTCATATGCCTGCTCTCGGAAATACCCCCCTATTGGGAGCGCGCCCTGCGTCGCAGTTACGCCACCCAGACGCGTTTTTACGCCTTCCTGACTCGCACCCTCTCGATTGTTCGTAGCCCTCCTCCATTTCCTTTTTGTCATCTTCCTCCTCCTCCTCCACCTCTACCTCCTCTGAACCGTACGGTTCAGCATGATGACTTCCTATGCGTTACCTGCTGTTTCCCCTCCACCCGTCCCCGATGGAAGACGACGCATTGTTTCTTCATGGGGCTTTTCACAATGATCTCTGGCAAATCTCCATTCAATGCAGGCTCAACGGGATCTTGGCCTCGGGAGACCCGCCGAATCCCCCTCGAGACCCGCCGATTCCCTGGTGGGTAATCTTCCAGTTTTCTCCCTGGTCGTCCCCCCACCCACCCAGCTTTGGTTTGCCGGGCGGGGGGGACAGTTCCCCCTCTCCTTCCCCCCCCTCGATTCCGAATTGGGGAAGGGGCCCTACAAACGACCACAAAGAGCGCTCTTTCAAATCACTCGAACGCCCTTGCGCGCGCTTGGGGGGGACACGACCCATGTGAAAAATATCACACGGGCTTCTCGCGCGCGTCGGCCGCGCGCGCATGTCAAAACCCTTCCGGAGCCTTCCTCGCCAGTGCGAAGACACCATCATCGTCATCGGCATAATCAGCATCGGCGCCGGCATTGGCCTTTCCGTCGGCATCGTCACCCTTGTCACCATCAGCGCTACTATCATCAATATTGCACAACCAGCATTGCGCAGCATATGTTGCACCACATGTTCTAGCCCCACGAAGTGCACCACATAGATTGCTCGAGCTAGTTGCCGATTCCAATAGTTGCCGATCTGTTGGGGGGACCTACTTGTTCCCCCAATACTTCCCTCCTGAGTTGCTGCGGCCGAGGGGCGGTCCTGCAACAGGGGAGCAACCAGAGACTGAATTCAGAGGCCCCGATGCTATTTGTTGGCCCTCCTAGAGGGTCAGGGGAGGAGGGGTAGCGAGACCAACGGCGGGCTCGTGCCTCGCCGACTTCAGCACTGGTTTTTCTGACACCACGGGGATCGTTCAACCTTAAGCGATCGGGGCCCTCCTGGCCAGGCCCCTCCTGGGCCCAGAGGAGGAGGAGGAGGAGGAGGAGGAGCAGGAGAAGGCATCTATGCACAGCTCCTGGGCCTAGGATGGGCCTGGCCCGGGTCCATGGATATGTGTACGTCTCGTCGCCCTACGCTGCGGGGATCGTTCCTTCTTGAACGGTCGGCCGTTTCCAAAACGTCGTATCGTTCAACATCGACCGCCTCTGGGTCGCCGGCGGCGTTCCACGTTGAACGCCAGCGGCAGGGTCGCCGCAGCTCGACACGACGCGAACCTCCCGTACGGGAACTGGGCGTCCCCTGGGCCCCCGACCTCGACCGACTCGAACGCGGCGGAGATCTGCTCCGCAGCTTCCTCGACGAAGCTCGTGCTGGCCTCGGCGTCCTCCTCGTTCTCCTCCAACTCCTCCCTCTCGCTCCCTCCGCCCTCCTCCCCCCCTGCTGCCCATCTCGCTCCTCCCCCCTGACACCTCGCTCCTACATCATCCTACTTCACCTCGTCCCACATGAAGATAATATGAGTGCTACTCCCTGCTCAACATTACCTCATCGTCCAATCATCACTTCTCTCGTCCTCCATCTTACCCTCTCTTGTTCCTACCCGATGCTCCTCCCCTTCTCCCCTCCTACCTCTTACCTCCGCCTCCAGATACTCCAGCACCTCTCCTGATGCTCTTCCTCCTCCGCCTCCTCCTCCTCCTTCCCGTCATCTCCCTCCAGGTGTGTGTGTATATATATATGTCCATGTTATACACATGTTTGTCACTTCTCCCTCTAATGCCGTTCTCTATCTCTCTCTCTCACTCTCTCTCTCTCTCTACATATATTTGTATGTGTGGATTGATCCCTGTGGATCCCTGTCACTCTTGTCCATTTCCTCTACCACACACTCTCTCGATTCCCTTCTCATCCTCAGGCCTCTCCTGCGACTACTCATCCCGATGCCTCCACTCCCCTCTCACGAGACTGCCCGCCCCCTCTCTCAGGAGACTACCCCCCGTCCCACACCTTCCAAATGTCCCCCAGCAGCCCAACGAGCCCTCCGCCTCGACCACTCTACTTCGGCACGGCACGCACGGCACAAGCACACCCCCCCACCTGCCCCCTCCCCCAGGACACCGCCCCTCCCCCTGGCACGCCCGCAACGTTTCCCCAGCAGCCCAGCGCTCCCTCCACCTCCCATCGCGACGCGCGCACGGCGTCGGCACCTCCCCCCCTGGACGCCGCCCTGCCCCCCACCTGCCGGGGGCCCCTGGCAGCCCATACTGCCCCCCCTTCGCCCAGCACGTTTTACTTCGGCAAGGCACGCATGGCCTCGGCACCTCCCTGCACACTCCGCCCTCACCACCTGACTTCGGCACGCACGCACGGCACCGGTCCCGCTGCACAAAAGACACGGCCCCCCACGCCCCACCTACTTCTTCCGGGGTTCCCCGGCAGCCTAGTGCCCCCTCCGCCCCGACCATTCTGCTTCGGCACGCGCGCACGGCACCGGCACCCTGCAGATAGGACGATGGAGCCCCCCCCCGCCCCCTCCCTTTCGCACGGTTTCCCGGCAGCCCACTGCTGCCTCCGCCCCGATCACCATATTCCGGCACGCACGCACGGCACTGGCACCTCCCCCACCCCGCCAAGGACACCGCCCTCCCACACCCCCACCCCCTCCGCCACGGTTTTCCAGCAGACTCCCCCTCCTTCCCAAGGCACGGCCCAGGCCCCTGCTCCCACGGCACGGCATCCCGCCCCCTCCGCCACGGCCTCTTCATTCTCTTGCACCGCGTGTCTCGAGCTCCGCTCTTTTCCTGGCTGGCTGGCCCGCCAGTCCCGAACCCTCGTCCTGTTCGCCCCCCTCGCCCCTGCTCGCCGTCGCCGCCTCTGTGCCTGCTTCTGCTCGCCCTTCTTTCCCCACCTCGTCTCCTTCCCCCGCTTCCTGCTCCCAATGTTCCGTTTCCTTGTTCGTCCTCCTCAATGCTCGTCCTCCCCCCCCTGATACTCTCTCCTCGTCCCCCGTCTTCCCTCTTATCCTCTCCGTCGCAGTTTGCTTCCCCCGCCCCTTGGTCCTTCATTATCCTCCCTCTCTTCCTCCTCCTTGTCCTCTTTCTCGTCCTCCTTCTCCCCTCCTCTCCCCCCTCCTAGTTGTGCAGGAGCCATGGCGCGCGTGCCCCTTGTTTGCTGGCGAATAGCGATCGCTACCCGGGCCAATCCCCCCGCGGGTAACGGTAACGATCGTACGGGGGGGGGCTGACACCCCCCAACCTCCATGCTGGTGCCCACGCGACCCACGCGATCGCAGCGCACTCCCGCCATCACGTGCCCCACCCCGCCCGATCGTCATCGTTGCCCGCCCCTCCCCCCCCGGGCGGCAATGACCGCTACCAGGCAGCATACAGAACATGTCTGGTGGACCTGAGAGCCCGGAGGGCTACGAGAGTAGAAGACTCGGGAGCTCCCGAGCGAAGTGAACCCCACCCTCCCCCCCAGAAATCGTGGGGTGTAGGGGTAGGGTTCGCATGTGGCCCCTTATCTGCCATGCCGAGCCCCCAACCCGGGGATCGGCGACAAGCGAGGGGGGTTTGGAGCGACAAGTGGGCCCTGGAAACGAGAGGGCCGTTTTTTTTACCGATTCCGTTTTGCCCGTTTCGTTTGCCGCTTCCGACGCCGTGTTTTTGGTACCGGTTCCGTCGCTGCTGTTTTACGGGTTTCCCGCTCCGGGTCCAATCCTGGAGCCGTTGTTTGGCCGTTTCCGGTCGCCGTTTTTTTGCCGTTTCCACTTTCAAGGGACACTTTTTTCGGAAACTGTGACAAAACGGCCCTACCGTTTCCGGGGACCACTAAGGTTTGGACGCCCGAAATGGGTACGGAAGAAACATGGGCACAATGCCGAACAACAAAGGTTGTCCCAAAGCAACAGAGGCCGCTGCTGGGCAGACGGCCTTCTGTCTTAAACGGACACAGGCCGCTGCGGCGCGGACAGCGAGTCCTGCCCAAAATGAACAAAAACTGTTGTTGGGCATTATACCCATTCTTTCCGTACCCATTTCGGTCGTCCCGAGGGAGGAAGTGAGAGGGGGCGGGCCTTCTCAGAAGGCTCGGAAGCTCCCCGGCCTTCTGAGAATTTATCTGAGCCGTCCCCGAAGACACCAAAAACTTCAAAGGCGGCGCGAGGGCTTCTGAGAAGTCCCGCCGCCTTCTGACAAGGCCTTCTCCTTCTCACTTCCCCCCTCGCTCGCCGCCGAGGGAAGGAAGGAGGCCGAAGGGGTAAGGACAGGGGCCCGACGTCATCAACTGCGGGCCAATGCTCCCGGTCTGCGTAATCACCATCCTTCCTTCCGTCTCCTGCAGCTCCTCGCCACGGGATGCGGGCGTCGCGGTGTCCCCGACTGGTGCTGCAACTTCGAGAGTGCAGGAGGAGGATCGTTGCCCTCACTCATGCTAAGCATCATCCGCCCGCTTACCTTCTCTGGGATCTAAGGATCACGCCGCATCGCCGATGCATCGGAGCCGTCAGCGTGGAGAAAATCGGGGTCCGCGTCGAGCCGCAGCGCCGATGCATTTGTGATGCAGGGCGATCCCCCGAACCCATCTAATCAAACTGGCCCCATTCGGGAGGCCTGGATCAGTATACTCCTCCCTCTGTAAAAGAAACAACTTAATAAACAGAAGCTTTGGGAGTTCCGCGCGGATATCTCGCATCGGCGATAGCCACCCTGGCGGCGCCTCTGGCGTCACCCATGGCGCGCTCCGCGCGCCAGGATGGGGGGCCCAACGCAGATCAAGAAATCCGCGTGGAACTCGGAAAATTTATGCTTGTGTTGTTCTTTCTCCCCTCTTACTTTCTCCTCCCGTAGGGTTCAACGTTGCGAAACAATGACACATCGGGAACATCACAATCGGCGCCCTAGACGACCCCATCTGCTTGCAACATGTTTTGAGCCGGATCGATCTGTGATGGCCCCGGGGCCCGAAACCAGGCGAAAACGCGCGCTGTGGAAAACTGCAGCGCCCGGATCTGAAGGTCCTCAATCCTCCTCCTCCGCCGACGCACCTCGCACCGGGCGGGCTCGCAGAAGCGCAGGACTCATTGAGCAAGGCGCGAGCATACTTAGGCTGGCCACCTCCTTCTCCTCCTCCTCCTCCTCCTCCTCCTCCTCCTCCTCCTCCTCCTCCTCCTCCCCTCCTCCTCCTCCTCCTCCCCCTCCTCCTCCTCCTCCTCCTCCTCCTCCTCCTCTTCCTCCTCCTCCTCCTCCTCCTCCTACTCCTCCTCCTCCTCCTCCCTCCTCCTCTTCCATCTCCTCTCCCCCCCCT
>CAUYUJ010014571.1:209142-234142 GCA_963575745.1 Prorocentrum cordatum | reverse complement strand
AAGGGGACCAGCCAAGAGAGAGACACATCGAGCCGGAATCGGCGGTACACCGCCGACACATCCGTGACACGCCCGCCCTCCGACGGCAGACCCGCATGCTACTGGGCGGGGCGGGCTACCAAACCCCCCATCGGCGACGAATGTCAGGCGCCCGACGTCTCCGGGGTAACTCGAGCCTGGGCTGACTCGGGTTCGGATTCCCTGCACACGAACCCGAGTTAGCCCTGACCCAAGTTAACCTCATGCCCGTGAGAATAAACACTAGGGGATAATAAAGTTCGGGGTTCAGGGAGAGATAATAAAAGTAGCCCAGCAGACCTCAGTATAATCTCGAAGTAAGAGATGATCAAGAGGAGACCAAGCCGAGCACGTTTTGAGACATCCTTGGCGTTTAGTTTTCATAGAAATATCCTCAACAATGGCTTATCTCTCATGAAAATTGTTTTTTGTAAGTGCTCGTGTAGGGTAGCTCATGTGCCTCAATTTCCATGGATAATCAACCCCAGAGATAAAAAAAGTTCAGGCGAGCGTGGGGACAGAGAGAAATATAAAAAAGAAGAATACAGTAGAATAATAATAAGAAAGAAGAAGAGGATAATAAGAAGAGGACGAAGAAAGGAAAAATCCAAAGTTCCAAATCTATCAATTTTAATTTACAAACGCTTTATGAACATTGATTTTTTAAGTGCTCGTGTAGGGTAGCTCATGTGCTTCATTTTCCATGGATAATCAACCCCAGGGATAAAAAAGTTCAGGCGAGCGTGAGGACAGATAGAAATATAAAAGAAGAAGAGGAAAGTATAATAATAATAAGAACATTGCTCGTTTCGTTTGAGTCTGCCTCCCAAAATTATTGGTTTCGCTTGACACATCCTGAAAAAGTGTGATCGCTTCGCTTGATGTTGCTATATCAACATCGCTTGATGTTGCTATCTCAACATAGCGTTTCGAGGTGATAATGAAGTTCGGCCTCAGCGCTCGCCGCCCAATTTGAATTTTGTATAGGGCGACGATAATCAACTCTAAACACTGAAGGGGGGGGAGGGGGTCCCTTTATTATCATCGGCATGCGGTTACCCCTGATGTTTCGGTGCTCTGAGAATGGGCGATTGGGGGTCGATGCTTCCCCACCTGGGCCAATCCCCCCAGGGATTCTCGTCGTCCGGCTTTCGGGTCATGGCTCGGGTATCCAGCGGCCGTTGGGGACGATCCGGGCACCCCTGGAACGCTCTCGGCGAGGCGCAGCTGCTTGAGAGCAGCCCGAGAACCGTCCAACATGTGAAGAAACATGCTCCCCCCTTCGGTTGCCGATGACGTCGGCCCGCCCCATGCCAGCCCCATCCGTGTCGTTGCACCGGATCGACTGAAGATTTCTCTGCTAAGGCAAGACAGCCCTCGGGAGGGGATCGATTGCAGCATTGATTTCCCCCAAAATTGATTTTGTTCGTCGAACCTATGAAACGTACGTCGAGTTCGGTCATCGATTCGACGAAACAAATCACTGATGGGGCAAATCAATTCTGCAGTCGATCACCTCCGTAACGGGCCCGGACGCAGGAAAAAAGAGTGGGCTCCGGCGGAGACGCCGCCCGCGGACGTCTGGAGGCCGGGATGCGGGAGGGACTCGATGGAGTGAGAATGGGTTATGTCGGACCACCTACCGTCCCACGGGCCTTGGCAAAAACCCTGAATTCTGGAATGGGCTGGTGCGAGGTATACGCTCGGTCCCCGAAATGCCGTAAGGCAGCATGGAGGGCCGTGGGTGGGTTGATGTCGAATGTGTTTGGGGGGTCGCGCAAGCGGCCGCATGTGAGAACTTACGCTGCATGTCATATATTTGGAAGTCCAGCTGGGGCTCAGACCTTGAAGGATGTCTGCAGCCTGGTCAACCCCAGCGAGGTGTCGCCGCCGACTGGACTGGCAGGGGCAAGAATAGGGCGCGCAAGGCGTAGCAAAGGCTGGGCTAACCCAAGTTATAGCCCACAGCGAACTCCGATTTAACCAGATTCGGCGCGATTGGCCTCAGATCAAGCTGTTTGCCGACTACGGATACGGTAGGGGCCGACCACAAGAGACCTTCCACAAGAACCCCAACTCCTCTGAGACCCCAGGACGTCCATTGACTTTTGGCGCGCTCTTCATCGCAAAAAGCTCTCGAAACCCAAGAAACCCAGGGCACTCTGGAGGCGAGCAGGGTGTTTCTTGGCATGGACCCCTGCTGTATACCAGCAGCGATGCTCTACCTTTACGCTCGAAAGAGCTGCGTCCCAGCGAAGGTAACTTCCATGTGCTTTCTCTGGCCACCGCAGGACCACCGACACCGCGCGGCGTGGCCCCACGGAGCTCCCGACCTCTTCCCCGGGACAGGTACCTCGTCGAGACCGCGTATCAGAGCGAGGAGGGCCAAACGGTCATTCACTGTCCCTGGGAGCGTGGCTGAAGTGAATTTCTGCGGTGCGGAGTGGTGTTGTTCATGTTGTCGATATTGTTGGTGCTATTGCTGTGGTTGTTGCTCTTTTTGATGGTGGTGGTGTTTGTGTTGTCCTTCGATGGCGTACTGGTGCAATTGCGTCGGGTCGTTCGCTAAAATCTGCCACTCGCCGAGACCTTGTCCCAAACACAACTTCCGGATTGATGCTTCAAACTTCACCCAGGGCCGGCGAGAATGTCTGAGCGGTCTCTGATAATCGTTCGCCACAGACGCCTGACACGACAAATCCCTCCACCTCGTGACTTTTACCACCCGCTCTGGACAAAGCATGCGGGCGACGTGGCGTGCCCACCGCCATTTCCGTTGAAAATGTGCCTCCGGCCACTGTTGATGATGATGATGATGATGATGATGATGATGATGATGATGATGATCGCACTGCCTTGAAAGTCACGCATGCGTGCTGGCAGGGCCGTACCTCAGTTCAGGATTGAAGAAGACGTCGTGTGTAAGTTTACTCGGGTTCATCTGGCTCTCGGGATACCAGTGTCGTTTTCCATCTCAGCCACTCTTGTGCGGAATCTTCCCATATCTCGCCTTTCTGAGTCTTGGTTCTCCAGTCGCGGCCGTGGAAGCCGCTGAACTGTTGGACAGCTGAACTCCTTGCCGATCCCCATGCTGTCCTCGTTGTCCGCTGGATCCACTCCACCCGCGGTTCTTCCGGCTTCCGGGGGCCGCGTGGTGCACCCGGTCGAAAGCTTTCTCGACGACGTCTCGTGCTATGTGAATCGCATCCGCACGCCGTCGCCCTCGCCTGAATCACAAGTGTTCCCGCGAAAGTTTTTGGTCGATAACTGGCGCAAGCCTGTTGTACAGCACAGTGCTAAACAAATTTGCCATCACTGGAAGGACGGCGATAGGCCAGTAATTCTGACGTAATGCAGGGTCTCCATTTTTAAGTAAAACTCTGAATTTGGTGACGCGCTAAGCTTCTGGTGGAACCATGGGCCCCTGGAGAATCTGAATGAAGAATTCCGCAATGATGTTCACAAATTTCCCATGCTCGGTTTGCACCATTTCCGCAACGAGCCCACCATCTGCGCTGGTCCTTCCCCGTCGGAGATTCGGGATAGCTTCTAACAACTCGGCATTTGTCGAGCTGGATCGATCTGTGCTGGCTCCAGGGCCCTAAACTGTGTGAAAACGCATGCGTTCCAACTGTTGAAACGCCAGGATCGCAGGGTACCTCGCCAAGATGGATCTGGCCAACACCGGCGTACACGAGAGGACACTAGACCCTTCCGAGGGCACACCGCCACGTGAATGTAGAAGGCATGGGCCGCGAAACACAGTGCACGAGGGTACCCTTGATTCGGCAGGGTCGACCTCCTAGTCGACCTCGACTGTAGCCCTTGGCGCCCGATCTGCGTACTCTCCGCGTGGGTGTCCACTGATTAACCAAAAGCGGACCCCTAACCCTTTGGGGGGGACCTAAGATAGGAGGGCCAGGCACATGAGGGATAGGGGGTCCATTCTACAGATTCATCTAACCAAACCGCCTAGAATCATTATCCCTAATGCAAAGACGGGGACCTCAGTGAGGCTACTCCCTCTTCGTGTTATTAGGGTTAAGGTTCGGCGGCAACTCATGGGAACCTCCCATACCATCTTATCTGCTCGTGCGACTCGACGCTAGTCGACGTGAAATCGACACTAATCGACGCTACATCGACGCAAAATCGGCGCTATCTCATCCACTCCCAGGCGCTAATCGACGCTGAAGACAGAATTGAGAGGGTACACCAGGCTCCCATGATGTGCTACCGAGATTACCCATCGGACGGAAAAAGCAGGTAGAAACATGAAGTCGGAAGGCGTTGAAAATAGATTGGGTGTCCGCCCGCCCCTAAGGAGCACCGAAACTGTGAAGCCACTCGATCATTGAACTAGGAAGGCGCTTAAAGTAGATTGGAATCTGGAAATCCAGAATTACAGACTTTCAACGACCGATGGGTAAGACGCTGAAGACAGAATTGAGAGGTTACACCATACTCCCATGATTTGTTACCGAGGTTAAGGGTTATGTTGTTTTCGATGACCCACAAGGTACCTATGCCGCTACCCCCCAGACCTCTCCCTGGGTGCGTTCGGTAGCGGTATGTACGGGACCGAATAATAACATAAACATACAAAAACATGGAAGTCCGCGCGGATTTCTCGGATCGGCGCTGGACCCCCCTCCCAAGCGCGCTCCGCAACGCAAGCGCCGCCAGGGGGGTCCAGAGCAGATCCGAGAAATCCGCGCGGAACTCCGAGTTTTTGTGTCAATGTCATCCTTCGTTCCCCTAGTATGGGTACCTTTTCCTCCTCTGCTTCATCGCGCTGTTAGGGTCAAGAGTTCTCTTGTCCTCGCTGGTCCACGAGGTGCTGCGGCGGAGGAAGAGGAGGAAGAGGAGGACGACGACGAGGACGAGGAGGAGAACGAGGAGGTGGAGGAGGACGGGGAGGAGGAGGAGAAGGAATAGAAGGAGCAGGAGGAGGAGGAAGAGGAGGAAGAAGAGGAGGGAGATGGAGGAGAGAGGTGGAGGAGGAGGAGGAGGAGGAGGAGGAGGAGGAGGAGGAGGAGGCGGAGCAGGAGGAAGAGGAGGAGCAGGAGGAGGAAGAAGAGATGAGGGATGGGAGGAGGAGGTGGAGGAGAGGAGGGAGGAGGAGGAGGAGGAGGAGGAGGAGGAGGAGAGAGGAGGAGGAGGAGGAGAGGAGGAGAGGAGGAGGAGGGGAGGAGGAGGAGGAGGAAGAGAGGAAAGGAGTCCTGCGGCGGGAGCAGCGAGGGCGGCGCGCCCGGCGGCGGGCCGCCCAGCACGTCGGGCGCCCCGCCGCGAGAGTCCTGCACCGCGGCGCCCTGGCCGGCGCCCGGCGCCCCGCCTCGGCGGCTCGGCGTGCGGGGAGCGACCCCTCCTCCTCCCTCCTCCTCCTCCTCCTCCTCCTCCTCCTCCTCCTCCTCCTCCTTTCTCATCCTCCCTTTCTTCTCCACATCCGTCCTCCTCCTCCTCCTCCTCCTCCTCCTCCTCCCTTTCCTTCTCCACCTCCGTCCTCTTCCTCTTCTTCCTTCTGCTCCTCCTCCTCCCCTCCTCCTCCTCCTCCTCCTCCCTCCCTCCTCCTCCTCCTCCTCCTTCACCTCCCTCCTCCTCCTCCTCTCCTCCTCCTCCCTCCTCCTCCTCCTCCCTCCCTCCTCCTCCCGTCCTCATCCTCGTCTCCCCTCCTCCTCCTCCTCCTCCTCCTCCTCCTCTTCCGCCTCCTCATCCTCGTCCTCCCCCTCCTCCTCATCCTCCTCCTCCCTTTCCTCTTCCTCCTCCTCGTCCGCCTGTGGGCCTCCCGGACGCCCCTCGTCGCCAGGGCTGCATCCGCCTCGGACTGCACGTCAGGATGGACTCTGGGGGCGGTCTGGGGCGAGAAAGCCCAAGGATTATGTTGCTCCCATCGCACTCAAGGGCCGCATCCCAGAAGTAATTTCGAGCACCCAGGAGAGAAGTAGCGAAACGGTGTCGAACGAGAGTATCGCTTCCCAAGGCCAGACGCGCAAACAGCCTCCGGTTTCGGTACTTTCTTGGTGAACGGAAGCAGTTCTGGCGATCAAGGCTAAAGTGGGCTGGGACATCATAACCCCTGCCACGGTGACCTCCCCAGACCACCGACGACCTGGTCTTTCCAAACGGCGGGCTTTTCTCGATTTCGGCCCTCCCTTGTATTGCATCTTCGGGGGACCTTGCCAATCCCGCCGCGCCACGATCCACGTCGAATCCCTCACGAATCCACGTCGAATCCGTGTCGAACCCGCGTCGAGTCCACCTCGAAGCCGCGTCGAAGCCACGCCGGAATACAAGAACAGACTGCCATTCACAGGACAGGAGAGGTCCCCCGAAGATGCACAGTGGCATCCCCTGAGACCCGAACGTCGCGATCTATGCACACCGAGCGGCTGCGCCCATGTTCGTGCCACGGGACCATCACAGCTCGACCCGGCTCGAGAAATGCTGCAGAAAATGTTGGTTCGGGGCTCAAGTCGTGCTTTCTAGCAACTCCTGTGGGAGGGTTGGTCGCACGAACGATTAGAGGGTGGTGCAGCCCGATCTGTTCAAGAAGGATTCGCTCGAGTAAGATCGATTAAGCGCAAATGAACAGGACTCTCCAGGTGAGGCCAGTTTTCGACCACGGATACACCAGCACCGATGCTGAAATGAAACTCCTAGTAGACATCTTCTCAAATGACAATCCCTTGGACAACCACGACCTCCCCAAATCATCGACGGTATAACTTGTTCAACCGTTGTTGTTTCTCGATCTCTGTGGAAGCGGTCGGGGCTTCAGGGGATCGCATGGTGCTACTACTGCAGCCTGTGTGAGCGTAAGCTCCACTCGCTGCTTAGCTAAAGGCTCGGCTCAGACGGAACGAACACACCTCTCGACACTAATGATGTTTGATGTTTCGAATCACCTGTGCAATACGTAGATCAGGAACTCCCAAATTTGGTAGTCAATAACTTGTGCCACATCATGTGTGCGGCCCAAGAGAAACGACAAATCCCACCAGCCGTCTCGGCGTAGGTGGTCTAGAGAACTGTCTCTTCCAACCCCCTTCTTCCCCTCGGGGGAAGGGTTTACCCCTCCCCCTGTCCCCTCCCCTGGACCTGGAGGGGGAGGGTTCGCGGGCCGCTGAAGCGTCCAAGATGGCCCAAGATGGCTTTAGGAGGGCCTCAGAGAGCCCAAGATTACCTCCAAAACTGGCTCGAGATAGCCGTTCAGCGTGGCTCCCAAGATGCTCCGAGAGGCCCCAAGACCGCTCGAAGACGGCCCCGAGGGGCCATGGAGCCCCCCTGGAGGCCGCCGGGAGGCCAAAATACATGAGTGGTGCCCTCTCGCCTGTTTGCCTCCGGTGGCCCTCCGAGGCCTCAAGGCAGCTCCAAGAGGGCCACGAGGGCCCCAAGAGAGGCCCAAGAGAGCCCCAAGACGGCCCCAAGAACGCCCAAGAGCGCTCCGAGAGCGCCTCAAGAGCGCCACAAGCGGCGATGTTTGGGGCTCCCCACGGGGGTCGTACTCAAAGCTCCCATCTTTTTTGATCGATCTCCTCCAAGATGGCTCCAAAAGCGCCCCCAAGGCTCCCAAGAGCGCCTCAAGAGGGCCCAAGAGGCGCCCAGAAGGCCCCAAGAGGCGTCCAAGAGGCTCAACAGACCCCCAACAGGCCCCAAGAGGCTCCCCGAGGCACCCAAGACGCTCCAAGAGGCCCCTGGGACCGCCAAGATGCCCCCAAGACGCTCCTAGAGGCCTCCACTGGGGGGGGGCCCTTCCTCTGTGTGCTGCCCTCTTCCCTGATCGATGTAATGGGCTTTCTGGATGGGCGGGTGGGATTACGCGAACCGTCTAGACTTTGCCAAGCTTCACGGTCAATCGCAGTTCAAATCAAACAACAATTACCTCGGGCCCCGTTTTCTTCAGGACCGGCTTTCTATCCTGAGGCGACGTCTGACGACCTCAGGGCCAGGTGAGGCCACCTCCCCCAAGCCCCTGCAAACGGGGCATTAGTACACGGGCCGGTAGCTAAGGTTATATATATATATATATGTAAATAAACATGTTTTCAAACAACTGATTTGCCGCGCACAAGTGCGAGGAAAACGCCCCGCCCAGATGTGTAACGATGTATCGACGTTTTTGTTGTCCTGGATTATCGCGCACGAGGACCAAACCCTGAGACCCAAGGAAGTCCATCGATGTTTGGTGTGGGAGCGTCGAATCCCGAGAAGCCGAGGGCACCCTGGAGGCGACCAGGGCATGTCTTGGCATGGGCGTCCACGGTACGCGCGGCGCGTGAGCGGGCGGCACGGCTGAGGGTGGACCAGCTCATGCATCGGGAGCGGCCAAGAGGGGGGGGTCCAAGAGGGGGGGGGGTGCAAATCCTGACCGGCGGCATGTGCGCGGCCCAGCGGGGGGGCCTGGGACGTAGTGAAATAAGAAGAGGCGCCATGAAATCTGAGGAAAAATCATGGCCCGCGCCATGAAACCCACCCCCCCCTAGTCATCACCCCCCTCTTTTCCGCTCCCGAATGCCGGGGCGGAATCGGCGATGCGTCGGCGCCAGGCCCCCGAGGGCGAGCCCGCGCGTCCCCGGGCAGGGTGGGCTTTCGGGCCCCCGTCGGCGATGCATCGACGATGCATCGGTCACGTCGGCGGTGCCTCGGCGACGTCGGCGTGGAGGACATCGGGCTCCACATCGAACCACACCGCCGACGCATCACCGATGTGGCGCGATCTTCCGACCCCCTCTACCATCTAGGAGGCGTACTTGAATAGGCGGTTGGGGCTCGATCCTCGGCCCCTCTAAGCCTCTCCCCCCCCCACCCGAGCCCGCCCCCCCCCTCCCTCCTGAAACGTTGCCCCTTGGCTTTCGGGTCAGCACTCGGCTCTCCGGCGGCCGTTCAGGACAATGCAAGCACGGCCGAAACCCTCTCGGCGAGGCGCAGCCGCTTGATAGCATCCCGAGGCTGGAAGACCGCCGAGAACTACCGATAACATCAGGAAACCTACCCCCGCTGCTCCCCCCCCCCCGCCGGTTGCCCCCTCCTCCTCCTCCTCCTCCTCCTCCTCCTCCTCCTCCTCCTCCTCCTCGTCCTCCTCCTGTTCGTCCTCCTCCTCGTCCTCCTCGTCCTCCTCCTCGTCCTCCTCCTGACGCCGTACGCGATGCTTGCCCTGATGGCGCCCAAAAGCATATCCATGCTGCTGCTGCTGCTGCTGTACGGGGGCAGATTCCTGATAGCACTGGAGACGCCGCCTCTCGCGTTCGATTATGCACCTCCTGCTGGTCATGCAGAGGAGCCTGTCCAGCCTGATGAGCCTGAAGCTGTACGCTCGGATACTGTTCTTCACTGTTCTGCAGATCGCCTTCCTCCAGTTTGGACGCCCGAAATGGGTACTGAACGAATGGGCACTATGCCCCACAACAGATGTTGTCCCAAGCCAACAGCGGCCGCTGTTGGGCAGGCGACCTCCTGTCTCGAATGGACACAGGCTGCGGCGGCGCGGACAGCGAATCCTGCTCAAAATGAACAGGAATTGTTGTTGGGCATTTTACCCATTCTTTCGGTACCCATTTCGGGCGTCCAGATCCAGAGCCTCGCGGCGCTGGTGGCGCTGCGCCCCCGGAGAACGCCGGCCCTGGCCCTTCCAGCAGACTGGCACGGTGGGGCCTGCGCGCCGTGCCGTCGCGGCGACCTGCCCTGCAGGACCTGCTGTGCATGCTGTGATTGAACGCGAGCACGGTGCTGATCGTGGGGAGCGCCCGGGGTCAAGTCGGGTCGGGCGAAAGGGGGGGATAGCAAAAGGGGGGTTTGAGAATCAGCTCACGTAGCTGATTTTCCCGGCGCCTCCCGGCGCCGGGAGGCGCCCATGTATCGAGGAATGGGCCCCTCGGTGAGGCCGAAACCAGCTGCATGTAGCAAATTTCGTAACCCCCCCTTTCCCAATCCCCCCCTTTCGCCCGGCCCGATCAAGTGCGCCCAGGACACGGTGCTCGTCCTGACGAAGTTGTCTGTGGCGAGCCTCCTCACGCCGTGCGAGACGCTTGCCCTGACGGCGCCTGGCTCGCTGTCATGCTGCCAGCGATGACGCACGGGGACAGTTTCCTGGGGGGCCTGGGGATGGAGCCTCGCCTTTTCAACGTGTACCTCCTGCGGGCCTTGAACATTCGGATACTGTTCTTCAAGATTCTAGGCCCAGCCATTCCACCAGTCTATGGCATGGTGGACTGCAAAGCCGTGCCGACGCAGATACCTGGCCTGAAAGACCAGATGCCTGCTGTTCTTGATCTTGCTCATGGTGCTGATCGTGGAGAGACTCGCCGCGAGCCCCCCTTCGGGTTCGCACCCGACTCGTGTCGACCGCCCGCGGAGCTTGGCAGAGGAGGCTCCGACAAGTGCCGCTCCGAGCGTGCCGCCTGATGCCGCCCCGCACGCCAGTGTCCGATGGCTGCGTGGCGATTCTGAAGGGCCCCAAGGACACACAAATAAAAACACACAAATAAAACAAATCCCAATATTTCCCCATATTGCTTGGGTTTTCGTCTTCCCCCCCAATTCCCATATTTCCTTTTCTGGGGACTCGACGATTCAATGTGTCTGTGTGTTTTTGTTCCCCTCCTGAGATTCGCAGTGGCTGATGGCCGTCGAGGCTCTGGGTCCTGTGCGTTCGGTCGGTCCTCTCGGTCGGCCTCGTTTTGGGTCCTGGGCTCCCCTCCCTCGTCCCCCTGGAGCGGCCAAGAGGGGGGTGTCCAAGAGGGGGGGGGTGCTAATCATGACCAGCGGCATGTGCGCGGCCCAGCGGGGGGCCAGGGACGTAATCAAATAAGAAGAGGCATGCAATCTGGGGAAAAATCATGGCCCCCGCCATGATATCCACCCCCCTCTAGTCATCACCCCCCTCTTTTCCGCCCCCCTGCTCGGTCCCCTCGGGCCCTTCATCGCCCGTCGGCATTCTGGGAGCCGAGGCGGGACGCCAGCTCGCGCGCAGATAAATCCCCCCCTCCCCCTCTCCTCCTCGTTCTCCCCCTCCTCGTCGTTCTCCTCGTCCTCCTCCTCCTCCTCCTCCTCCTCCTCCTCCTCGTCCTCCTAGTCCTCCTCCTCCGTCCTCCTCCGTCCTCCTCCGTCCTCCTCCTCCTCCTCCTCCTCCTCCTCAGTCGTGCTCCTCCTCCTCCTCCTCCTCCTCCTCCTCATCCTCCTCCTCCTCCTCCTCCTCCTCCTCCTCCCAACCTTGCCCCCGATGGGGGTCGTTCCCGCGCGCGCGCGGGCGCCCACCGCCGCGCCACGGCGCCCGCCCGCCCTGGCGCTCGGGGGGGCGCCTGCCGGGGCAGCAGGGGGCAGACACTGAGCATGGACGGGCCGTCCCGCAACTCCCGTAGGCCTACCACGACATTGTGAGTCGTCTGCCTCGTCCCTCCACAGTGAGTCGTCTGCCTCGTCCCTCCCCTTCTCTTCCTGTGCTTCTGAGTGTGAGTCTGGCAGCTCGCCTCCATAGGAGAGTGGATTGCGTCGGTCGCCTTATTTTCCCAGAATCTGTTTTGCAAGGCTTCATGCAATGTTGCCTGCCGACGCGCCGTCTCCAGGCGCATGGCTTATGTCTGTCTGTCTACCACGACCTGAGCGACGATCCAAACGGGTCTTACGCGAGATGGCCTAGCGACCTTACGCGAAGGCTTACGCGGGCCACCAGCGCGGCAAGTCAGTGGAGACGAGGGTGCTTACACGCGACCTTACGCGGGGAGCTGAGGCGCCACTGTCGGTGCAGTCGGACCCGTTGTTTTGTTTCGTCGCCCAGATGTTCTCAGGACATGTCCTCACGTTCTTAGGGCGTGAACCATATGGAACAAGACATGACTGTCTCGGCCAAATGCGTCCTAAGAACAGCTCGTGCAACCCACGAAACGGAGGTTCTTGCAACATTATCAAGTGGGCCTATGAGCGAGTCAGGACGCTTCGCCACTGCTTTAGGGCAACACTGGGGGGGGGGCGTTGCACGTACCTTTCGGTCGGACATGCTCCCCTACAGGCGGATTTGGGACAAAAAACAGCTAGTCCAAAACAACTCGAAAATACTTACACCAAAAATATAGCAATAATCGTCCCCATACTTTGTTTCCTAACCATCCTATGGTGTTGGATCCTCGGATTGAAGAGACAGCGCCCCGCGTCTCCTATCCTCTCCTCTCCTCTCCTCCTCCTTCCTCCTCCCATCCCTGTCTCCTCTCCGCATGTCCACCATTTTGGCATACCCCTCACACGCTGCGTGACCCCATATGGAGCTCCACCGAAGGCCCCAGTGGTATGTAGGGTTCGCATGCAGTTCAACCCTCATTTCGGCACTCCCCTCACAAGGCTCATGGCCCCGTAGGGATCTCCATAGAATGCCCCAGCGGCAGGGTTCGCATGCAGTTCCACCCTCATTTCGGCGCACCCCTCACTCGGTTCGTGGCCCCTTAGGGAGCTCCACCAAAGGCCACAGCGGCAGGGCTCGCATGCAGTTCCGCCTCATTTCGGTGCCCCTCTTACACGTTTCGTTGCCCCATAGGGAGCTCGGGCGAATGCCACATTGGCAGGGTTCGCATGCAGTTCCACCTTCATCTCGGCGCACCACTCACACGTTTCGTGGCCCCATATGGAGCTCCACCGAAGGCCTCAGTGGCAGGGTTCGCATGCAGTTCCACCTTCATTTCGACGCACCCCTCACACGGTTCGTGGCCACATAGGGAGCTCCCCGAAGGCCTCAGTGGCAGTGTTCTCATGCAGTTACACTTTCATTTCGGCGCAAACCCTCACAAGGTTCGTGGCCCCATAGGGGGCTCCATCGAATGCCTCAGTGGCAGTGTTCTCATGCAGTTCCACCCTCATTTTGGCGCACCCCTCACATGGTTCGTGGCCCCATAGAGAGCTCCACCAAAGGCCCCAGAGACAGGGTTCGCATGCAATTCCGCCCCGATTTCGGTGCCCCTCTCACACGTTTCGTTGCCCCATAGGGGGCTCCACGGAAGGTCCCAATGGTAGGGTTCGCATGCAGTTCCACCCTCATCTCCGCGCACGCCTCACACGGTTCGTGGCCCCGTCGGCAGCTCCAATGAAGGCCCCAGTGGCAGGGTTCGCATGCGATTTCACCCCCATGTCGGCACATCTCTCGCACGCTTCGTGGCCCCATAGGGAGCTCCACCGAAGACGGTACTCACGACTGGAGCTCTCGAAGCTGCATGCGGTTGGTTGCGTCTGTCGCCAGGCTAGTGTTACTCTTTCTGCATGCTCCTCCTGTGGAGGGACAGGCCTGACTCAAACGTACCTCTCTGTGGCGGGAGCTTCGCCGAATACAGAGCCGATCGGCGCCCCAGGGGAGGAGGAGGAGGAGGAGGAGGAGGAGGAGGAGGAGGAGGAGGAGGAGGAGGAGGAGGAGGAGGGAACGCTAAGGGGGGGGGGGCGTCGGGCCAGACGGAGGCCAGCAGACCCGGGGCGGGAGCCTCAGAGCGGAGGGCGCGGGGCGAGCGCCGAAGGGGGGGGCTCTGGGGTCGGGAGCGCGGGGGCCAGCTGGGGGCCGGGTGCAAGAGGTGCAAGCAGAGAGCGCGCAGGTGAGTCACGGGCACGCCTCACACACGCAAGGAGCACACAAGCAGCACACGTGCACGCAGAGACAAGCGCGTCCGCGCACGCACACGCGCTACGTGCGCACGCGCACTGATCGGAGCTGTCCGAGGGGAGGGCGGGGGGAGGGAGGCAGCGCTCCCTCGGGGGCCCACCTCCTCCCTCGGGGGCCCACCTCCTAGGTAATTAGCTGGAGCGGAAGCATCAATTCAGAGGCCCCCTAGATGGGGTCGGAGTAGATGGGGCAGGAGGAGCGCGCCGCATCGCCAATGCATCGACATCGGCGACGCATCGGCGATGCATCGTCGACATGGAGGGTGCATCGGCGACGTCGGCGTGGAGGACACCGGGCTCCGCATCGAGCCTCATCGCCGAGGCATCGGCGACGGGGCGCGATCCTTCGACCCCATCTACTCGGGCCCACTCTGGGAGGCCCAGAAAAATGGAGGGGGGTGGACTGGCTCAGGTGGGGGAAACTATGTCGCCTACTCCAGATTTCGTAATAACGGGAGGGGGTCTCATTTCGGGGGGGGGTCTCTTCCAGGCTATCTTGGAGGGCCTGGGGGTCTGGGGACGATGTTTTGGAGGGTTCTCCCACGGGGGAGGTCTGAAATTGCTTGTCTTGGAGGGTCCAGACCCCTCACTTGTATTACGAAATCTGGAGTATACAACGGCGATGCGGCCTCGACAGCACAAGTCTCGACCCCTAGAGAGGAGGGCGGGACACCCTGGCCCCGATCGGCGATGTCTGGGCGAAGGGGGGTCGAGGATTGCCCCCCGGACCAGGCCCCGCCGTCGTTGCCTCCGAGCCCCTGGATACGTACAACTTAGGGGACAAACAAACCTACCTCGCTTTTGACCACCCTCGCTTCCAAGAGATACCAAAGCGATGCCAAACTACGGCCTGTACTTGTCAGGACGCTTGACGAGGAGGCGCGTGGTATGACTTGGTTTTGCCTGGAAGCGAAAGCGGGGCAGGTAATTCACGAACCACGAGGCTCTGATGCCGCTGCTCCCTGGACTTCTCCCGGGGGGCGTTCCCTCTCATTCCCCCTCCCCCTCCCCCTCCCCTCTCCTCCCCCTCCCCCTCCCCTCCTCCCCCCCCCCCCCTCCTCCTCCTCCCTCCTCCTCCTCCTCCTCCTCCTCCTCCTCCTCCTCCTTCTACTCCTCCCCCTCCGATGCCTTTTTGGCTCAAGCTAGTCTCAAGCCCCCTGGTCGCCATTTGCCTCCGCTCATGGCCGGTCCTGGTGCTGCTGATCGAGAAGAATGGCGCGGGAGGACGGGGGCGTTGCCCGTCCGAGGCGCTCGCCTGGCGGGCGCAAGGCTGCCCGCGACTGGGCCCGCCGCTCCGCCGACGGGGCCGTGGCCAGGCTGCCCGAAGAGCTCGCCCGGGCCAGGTCGGAGCTGGACGCCGCTGTGCGGCGCGGCGCTGGACGGGCTTCTGGGCGGCGCGGAGGCGGCGGGGCGCGTGCGCGCCATCGTCCCAGCGCCGAAGGCATTGCTCGAGGGGGCGCTCTCCTGGGTGGCCGGCGAGGCTGCGCAGGAACGTGGCGCTTCGGTATGTGGCGCCAGGCGGCGTCGCCATCGACACCGCGGCCGCGTCCACTCTTCGGGAGGCTCGGTACGGGCCTCGTCTCGAGTCAAGAGTCGGCGTCCTCTCGAAGCATGCCGCGCCCTGCGTGCCTGGCGGCGGGCACCGGTGCGGGCGGGCCGGCGTGGACTCGGCGTTTCATCGCTTGGCGGAGGAGCCCAACTCTGCCGCGGAGCAGTTTCTTACCAGCCTCGCACTTATCCCTATCCCTAAGATTGACACGCCAAAAGGCGATGACAATCTTAGGGATGCGCCCTCAAAAAATAAGGGAATCCCAAAGATTGGCATGGTGATGAGGAGATGTCCAGCATAGGGATAGGGATATGTTCAAGGCTGGTAAGCTTTAGGAGCAGGAGTTCCTCCCTTACTTCGTCGACGCAGCGGTGGACGACTCTGGCTGGCCTGCAGGCTTCGTGCCCCCCGATCCACCTGCAGGGCCTCTGGGAGCCACTCTGGGAGTCCCGCGATCCTGGCCTTTCCCATCTCACGATCGATTGGTGGTCCCCAAACGTGGTGGTGAGAACACCCAGTGGTTTTGGGCGATTTGGGTAATGGTTTTCGAGCGCTGGCTGGCCCAGGAAACGCAAAACCTCGTGGCGACCGCGTGTCCCCAAACCCGGTGGTGACCCAGAATCACTTTTTGGGGGAATCGGGGTCACCACCGGGTGTCTCACCACCTGGTTTGGAGACGACCAAATCGAGGAACAAGAGGCGGAAAGGCCCTCTACGGAGGTCTCGAGGCGCCCAGCCCTGCCCGGCAGCGTCGGCGGCCAGCTTATCCGGCGCCGCGCGACCCTCGTCGAGCCCACGGGGCGCCGCGTGCCGGGGAGAGAGAGCCTCGTCTTCGGCGGGGTCGTGCACGGGAAGGGCGGGCAGAGCGGCGAAGACCCTCCTCCTCCTCCTCCCCCTCCCACTCCCCCTCCTCCTCCTCCCCCTCCCCCTCCCCCTCCTCCTCCTCCTCCTCCTCCTCCTCCTCCTCCTCCTCCTCCTCCTCCTCCTCCTCCTCCTCCTCTCCTCCTCCCTCCTCCTCCTCCTCCTCCTCGTCATCCTCCTCCTCCCTCCTCCTCCTCCTCCTCCTCCTCCTCCTCCTCCTCCTCCTTTTCCTCCTCCTTTTTTCCCCTCCTCCCTTTTTCCTCCTCCTCTCCTCCCTCCTCCTCCTCCTCCCCGCCTTTTTCCTCCTCCTCCTCCTCCTCCTCCTCCTCCTCCTCCTCCTCCCAGAATCTGAGGCGAATCCAGCGGCGGCGGACGGGGGCGTCCCAGCAGGCCCCAAACAGGCAGAAACGACGCAGGGGCAGCGGCACTTTTGTGGGGGATCGTCTCCTCCTCTCCACAATCCCAGATTCAGGTCGGCCATGTCCTCCAACATGAGGCGGAGGTTGGAGAACCATCAAACATACTGGACAAACTTCAAAACATATTCAAGAAATCATAGAGGCATCGTCCCCAAACTGTTTATATATATATATATATATAAGAAAAAAACTTGTTTTCTAGACTCCTCCTGTAGAAGGAAATACTCGACTTAACACAACATCGACCCCCAGAGGTCTGGACCCCTTACCGGGGACCAATCCCACCAGCCCTTTGGGCGTGAGTGGTTTAGAGAGCCCGCTCTGTCCTCAACCCCCCTTCTTCCCCTTCGGGGAGGGGTTTACCCCTCCCCCTACCCCCTCCCCCTGGGCCTGGACAGGGAGTCCCGGGTGTTCTCAAGGGGGTCTTTTTCAACTCCTGGGAGGGGCAAAAAACGACGACCCTCACGAGGATTCTGGCCCCGACGGGGGGGCCGAGTTTGGCCCCTCTGCTCTTCTTTGAAGCCAAAATCATTGATTTTACTAGGGTTTTGGCCCCATTTTGGCCTCCTGAGGGGGCCGCGCTTCTCTTCCCTCATAGCAAAATCATTGATTTTACGAAGGTTTTGGCTTCATTTTGTCCTTCTTAGGGGGCAGCTCTCCTTTGCGCTTCTGCGGAGGTCGCAAGAGGCCCCAAGATGGCCCCAAGAGGCCCCCAGGAGGCTCCCAAGAGGCCTCCAAGAGGCCCCCCAGAGGCCCCCAAGCGGCCCCAAGAGGCCCCCAAGAGGCCCCCAAGAGGCCCCCAAGAGGCCCCAAGAGGCCCCAAGAGGCCCCCAAGAGGCCCCCAAGAGGCCCCCAAGAGGCCCACGACGCCCCAAGAGGCCCCCAAGAGGCCCCCAAGAGGCCCCCAAGAGGCCCCACGAGGCTCCAAGAGGCCCCCAAGAGGCCCCACGAGGAGCCCGAACGACTCACATCAGGACGAGGGGCCCGAACGACTCACACCACGAAGAGCCCGAACGACTCACACCACAAGGAGGGGCCCGAACGACTCACACCAGGACGAGGCGCCCGAACGACTCACACCACGAGGAGCCCGAAGGACTCACACCACGACGCGGGCCCCGAACGACTCACACCACGAGGAGCCCGAACGAGTCACACCAGGAGGAGGGGCCCGAACGACTCACACCAGGACGAGGGGCCCGAACAACTCACACCACGAGAAGCCCGAACGACTCACACCAGGACGAAGAGCCCGAACGACTCACACCACGAAGAGCCCGAACGACTCACACCAGGAAGAAGGGCCCGAACGACTCAGACCAGGACGAGAAACCCCAAACGACTCAAACCACGAGGAGCGCTTTCTCTCCCTCCTCCTTCGCCTCGTCCTTCTCCCGCTCCCCCCACAAGGAGGATGTACAAGGAGGCGGGAGGAAGGAGGAACAGGGGAGATATGCGGAGCCAAGCGGACACACGCCTGAAAAACACGACTGTCGGCATGCTTCGCGAGAGTTGCTGCTGTGAGATGGGCTGGTAGGGATACGCGAAGCGTAAAGAATTTCTCATCCTGAGTCGTTTTCTGACGGTCCCGGGGCCCATGCACGGGCCCCGCGGATGCCAAAGAGAGCGAAAAACAACTCCCGTCGTAATGTTTTCTCAGAGCGCCAAGGGGTCTTAAGAGGCCAAGAGGTACCGATACCGCTACTCCCCGGACCTCTCCACAGGTGCGTTCTGACCAGAATTTCAAAGCGAATCCAGCGGTGGCGACGAGGGCCTCCCAGGAGGCCGCCGAAAAAACATTGCGAAAACGGGCGAAGGGTACAGTGGAGGCTAGTCCACAAGAAACCCAACCCTGAGACCCCAGGACGTCCATCGATTTTTGGTGTGTGTAGAAACGTCCCGCTTTCCAGCACAAAACCATCGAAACCCAAGAAACCCAGGGCACCCTGGAGGCAAAAAGGGTGTTCCTTGGCATGGGCCCCCACTGTATGGGCACTGATTCCTCCTCTGAGGTCCGGTGTGCTCCCTCCTGGGGCTGTCCTGGAGGAATCAAAAAGGGGTCCAGCTAAAAGAGGGTGGTGCAAAGCATTGCGCTGGATAATTGTATTGTATTGCATTGTAGGGGGCCACATGCGAACCCTACCCCACCCTCCCCCTCAGAAATCGTGGAGGAGTAGAGGTCGGGTTCGTATGTGCCCCCCTACATTGGATTGCAACTGATGTACTGCACGCGAACATCCAGCAACACATCTGCACACCAGAATTTACTGCGCGCCCCCAATTCTATTGCAGATCCCCGCAGATTTACGGCACCAGATCTATTGCACCACCCTCGTTTCGCTGGACCCCCTTTGGGGTCAACCAGAGTAGCCTTAGGTCGGGCGTGTCCCCCTACAGGCGGATAATGGGCGGCACATAAAATATAGACAATACAATTTAAGCATGCTCGAACATAGTAGAACATATCTGACGATTTCTTGGCACATGTTTGAATATTCCTCCTGTAGAGGGACAGGCTCAACTTCATTGCACCACCCTATTTTCAATGGAGCCCCTTGAGGACGAGGACGAGGAGGAGGAGGAGGCGGAGGAGGAGGAGGGGGAGGAGGAGGAGGAGGAGGAGGAGCAGGAGGAGGAGGAGGAGGAGAGGAGGAGGAGGAGGAGGAGGAGGGGGAGGAGAAGGGGGAGGGGGAGGAGGAGGAGGAGGAGGAGGAGGAGGGAGGAGGAGAGGAGGAGGAGGAGGAGGAGGAGGAGGAGGGGGAGGAGGAGCCCCCAGCCGCCCCTGCTGCACACAGCCGAGCCTCACGTGCGCCGGCCGCCGCTGAGCCGCCTGGCGGCCTGCGATGCCCGCCCCGCGGCGGCCCACGGTCGCGGCCAGGCGCTCCTCGCCGGAGGCTCGCTGAAAAAGAGGTCTCGAGGCCTCGAGGGCCGAGGCTCGAGGAGGAAGAGGAGGGGGAGGAGAATCAGGAGGAGGAGGAGGAGGAGGAGGAGGAGGAGGAGGGAGAGGAGGAGGAGAAGGAGGAGAAGGAGGAGGAGGAGGAGTAGGAAGAGGAGAAGGAGGAGGAGGGGGAGGAGGAGGTGGTTCTCGAGGCCAGGGGATTGTGGAGTCCCTGTGTTCTAGACGATTTGTTCCGACCTATCACGTTGTTCATCATGATTTCCATTATCTTTATGTTTCTCGTGTTCCTCTCTCACCCTCTCGCTCTCTCTCTCTCTCTCTCTCTCTTTTTTTTTTCTCTCTCTCTCTCTCTTTTTCGTTTTTCGTTATTTCACAGTCACGTTTATAGGTCTATATATGTATATATATATATATACATATACATATCCCTTTCCCATGATGTATCACACTTTTATGCTGCCACACCTGCATACCAATGCCCCCCCCGAGCATGGTCCTCGAAACTCTAGCCCTGTGCCAAGCGGCCTGGGGTTGGAATTTCGAGGACCATGCTCGGGGGGGCATTTTTTGGGGGCTCTTCCGATGTTCTGCGGTTTTTTATTTTCTGTCAGCGTTCTCTTATGTTTCTCTTCTCTTTCAGCCCTTCTCGTCTGAGCTATACATGCCCCCCCAAGCATGGTCCTCGAAACTCTAGCCCTGTGCCAAGCGGCATGGGGTTGGAATTTCGAGGACCATGCTCGGTGGGGCATTGTTTTTTGGCTCTTCCGATTATATGAAGTTGTTTCCCTGTGTCAGCGTTCTCTTATTTTTCTCCTCTCTGTCAGCCCTTCTCGTCTGAACTATCCCTTTCTGCTCGTCTCTGTCTCCCTCTTTGTATGTTCTCTTTCGTTGCTGTTTGTTGCCCTCTCTTTGATCAATCTCTCGTCATCGCTCTCTCTCTCTCTCTTTGTCTCTCTTTCCCTTTCTATCTTACCAGTGAGGAGGATGAGTGTGAGGAGGAGCATAGAGGAGGAAACATCTTTTGGATGAGGACGGGGGAAGGAGGAGGAGGGGGAGGGAAGTAGGTGCAGGACGGTGCGGTAGCGCCATGTCCTATTGCTTCGCATCGAGATCCATCGGGCAAGAGATTTGGTTTCGGCATATTTCCCTTTCTTGGCTGCGAGGGCATAGATTAACGCTTTGCTTGCAAGCGCTGTCGGGAACTTCCATGAGGAGAAGCAGGAGGAGGATGATGAGGGAGGAACAGTTTGGCCAGGAAGTTGCGGGAAAAAGTAAATCACGCTCGGACGGTGTGAGCGTGAAGACCAGTGGGACACATCGGGATCCATTTGCCAAGGTATCTTCAGAGAGCTCCAGGAGGGGGAGAAGAAGGACGAGAGAAGGGAAATGAGAATGATTCGGTGTCGGATGCTTTGCATTGTATGCGCATTGCATCGCATTGCACGTGCATTGCATGTACATTGCGTTCGCATTGCGTTGAAGTGTATTGGCATTGTGTTTGTATTGCGGTCCGATTGCATTGCAATCGCATTTCGTTGCAATTATATTTCAAAAGCAATCCTTCTAAGAACCCTTCTTCGGGGGAGTTCAATCGGAAGCCTTATATGGAGGGCGTCGCATTGAACCCTTCTGTTGGGATTTCAATTTGAAGCCTTATTGTGGGGGAATTCAATCGGCATCCTTTTTGTGGGGGTGTTCACTAGGAATATGTCTGTGAAGTGTTTGAGTGGGACTCGCCAGCGCAATGTCAACGCAATGCCAACGCACTGCTAACGAACTGCCATCGCAAAGCCAACGCAACGCCAATGCGATGCCAAACCATTGCCAAACGAATGCCAATGTAATGCCGATGGCGAGATTCCTGTCTTCCAACAGATTTCACTAGGAATCCTTATGTGGATGACTTGGTTACAAATCCGCCTTCGGAGGATTTCGATTGGAATCTTCCCGTGGAGGGTTTCGATTGGAATCTTTCTGTGGGGGGGTTCACATTGAATCCCATGTGGGGGCTTTCAAAAGGATCCTTTCTTGTGCAATGTTGTCATAGGAATCCTTCTGTGGGGGGGGCCATTAGAAGTCGCCAGCGCAATGCCAACGCAGTAGCAACGCAATGCCAAACCAATTCCAAAGCAATCCCAATTCAATGCCAATGCAATGCCAAATTGGGGAAATCGTTTGTGGTCGGGTTCAAGGAAGATCCTTCTATGGAGGGCTTCGATCGGACTCCTTCCGTGAGGGTGTTCAATGTGAACCCTTCTTGTGGAGTGCTTCAAATGGAATCCTTCTTGTGGGGGGTTCAACAGGAATCATTCTGCGAAGTGAGGTGTTGGAAGTCACCAGCGCCATGCCAGCGCAATGCCAACGCAGTGCCACACCAATGCCAAAACGATTCCAACCCAATGGCAATGCACTGCCAATGGGGGAAATCCATTGTGGTAGATTTCAATCGGAATCCTTCTGTGGAAGGTTTCGCATGGACTCCTTCTGCGGAGGGTGTCAATATGAACCGTTTTTTTGTGGAGGGTTTCAAGAGGAGTCCTTCTTGTAGAAGGTTTCTATCGGAGTCCTTCTGCGGAGGGTTCCAGTAGGACTCGCCAGCGCAGTGCTTGCGAAACGCAAGCGCATTAGCAACGCACTGCAAAACGCAATGCCAACGCAATGCCAATGCGATGCCAAACCATTGCCAAACCAATGCCAATGCAATGCCACCAGGAGGGTTCTCTCTTTGCCGATGGCGGGATTCCTGTCTTCCAACAGATTTCACTAGGAATGCTTATGTCGATGATTTGGTTACGAATCCGTGTTCGGAGGATGTCGATAGGAATCCTCCCGTGGAGGGTTTCGATTGGAATCGTTCTGTTGGGGGTTTCACTTTGAATCCGTCATGTGGGGGCTTTCAAAAGGATCCCTTCTTGTGCAAGGTTGTCATAGGAATCCTTCTGTGCGGGGGAAGCCATTAGAAGTCGCCAGCGCAATGCCAACGCAATACCAACGCAATGCCAAACCAATGCCAAAACGATCCCAATTGAATGCCAATGCAATGCCAATGGGGGAAATCGTTTGTGGTGTCGGGTTCAAGAAGAATCCTTCTATGGAGGGCTTCGATCGGAATCCTTCCGTGAGGGTGTTCAATGTGAACCCTTCTTGTGGAATGCTTCAAATGAAATCCTTCTTGTGGGGGGCTCAACAGGAAACATTCTGCGAAGGGAGGTATTGGAACTCGCCAGCGCCATGCCAGGCAGTGCCACACAAATGCCAAAGCGATCCCAACCCAATGCCAATGCACGACCAATGGGGGAAATCCTTTGTAATAGATTTCAATCGGAATCCTTCTGCGGAGGGTTTCGCATGGAATCCTTCTGCGGAGGGTGTCAATATGAAGAATATAAATCCTTCTGCGCGTGATTTCAATAGGAATCCACATGTGGAGGATTTCAGCAGGAATGATTCAGTGGAGGGTTTCGATAGGAATCCTTCTGTCGAGGATTTCACTATGAATCCTTCTTGTGGGGGCGTTCAATAGGACTCCTTCTAGGGGGAGGGCAGATGAGGCCACGTCGCATTCTTTTTTGTTTCGCCGCCGACCCCCGCCCCCCCCCCAAAAAACAAAAACTAAAAAAACATAAAAATCCGAGTCCGTTTTTTTGGGGGGGGGGGGCACCAGGAGAAAAAAACAGAGGCAGAGAGGGAGGAGGAAGAGGAGAGGGAGGAGGAGGAGGAGGAGGAGGCGGAGGAGGAGGAGGAGGAGGACGACGACGACGACACAGAGCAGAGCTTGCACAGAAACAGTCGAACTCAACGCCACAGCCTCGCGCGCGCCCTCTGGAACCTCAGGGACTCCACAATCCCCCCGTTCTCGAGGAGGAGGAGGAGGAGAAGGAGGAGGAGGAGGAGAAGGAGGAGGAGGAGGAGAAGGAGGAGGAGGAGGGAGGGGAGGAGGTAGAGGAGGGGGAGGAGGAGGAGTAGGAGGAGGAGAGGAGGAGGAGGAGGAGGAGGAGGAGGAGGAGGAGGAGGAGAAGGAGGAGGAGGAGGAGGAGGAGGAGGGGAGGAGGAGGAGGAGGAGGGAGGAGGAAGAGGAGGAGGATGAGGATGAGGAGGAGGAGGAGAAGGAGGAGGAGAGGAGGAGGAGGAGGAGGAGGAGGAGGAGTAGGGAGGGAGGGAGGGAGCAGGGCGAGGCAGGAGTGGCGAAGGAGGGCGGACGAGCGACGGGGGGAGGGGCCCCAGGGGACCCGAGACGTGGAGATGCTGGGGGGAGGAGGGAGCAGCGGGCGCAGAAAGCGGCACGGGACATGTCGGCGGCGAGCGAAGTCTGGCAATTTGACTTTTCCAACCAGCCCCGTCTTCCTGGACGATCGGCCCTGGGGGGCCGCTGTCTGGCCTCGGGACCATCAGCCATGCATCTGGGGCGAAGAACTTGCCCCAGAGAAGCGGCCGGGACCTCTGGGGCCGCGAACTGAAAGCACCGCGTCGGCTGACGTCTGGGATCGAGGTCCCTGAAGCGCCTTCGCCCCGTCCGAGGCCTCCGGCAGAGGCCCACCCGAAGCGCGTGCATGCGTGCATGGAGGCCTCCCGAGGCCTCGGGCGATGCGTCGGCGACGTATGGATGGAGAGGATCGGGCCACGGGGCACCGTATCGCCGATGGGACGGCGGTGCGGCACGAGCCCCCGACCCCACCTGCCCCGGCCCCGTTGGCCAGGGCGCCTAACTGCGCGCTCTGGCGCCGCCCCCCAGGGGAGCAGAGGAGGAGGAGGAGGAGGAGGAGGAGGAGGAGGAGGAGGTGGAGGAGGATGAGGAGGAGCCGAACCGCGAAGAGCTTCGCGCCCTCGAAGGCGCCCTCGCGTTTGGACGGCCCAGGAGCCTCCAGCTGCTCGATCGACAGGTCCTTGAGCTGGCCGCCCCTGTCCAGGTCCTTGGCCCTCAGCTGCGGCAGGTCCTGCCTGCCCTCGTCCAGCACCTCCAGGACCTTGCTGCGCACCGCCTGGCCCAGCCACTGGGGGCCGCTGCCGCCCAGGGCGGCCCGGTCCGGGCGGTCCGCCCCGCCCTGCCCGGCGACGGGCCTCCTCCGCGCCGCGCCGTCGTCGTCGTCGCCACGCCCGCGGGCGAGCTCGTCGAAGTCGTCGCGCCCGCGGGCGAGCTCGTCCAGAGCGCGCAGCGCCACGTCCCGTAGCCCGTCGTGGCGGCCGCCGCACGAGGCCGGGCGCGCGCCCGCGAGGAAGGCGTCGCAGCCTCGGGGGAAACTGATGGGCCTGCTTTCCACCACCACCACCACCACCACCACCACCACCACCACCACCACCACCACCAGGGGGTGGGGATCTTCCTCCTGATTCTCCTCCTCCTCCTCCTCCTCCTCCTCCTCGTCCTCCACCAAAACAAGCCCATCGGAACCCAGGGGATGTCGATGCCGCTGCTCGCCGGACCTCTCCCAGAGGGAGGTCCGACGAGGATCTCGAGGCGACACTCCGGCCGTGGCTACCGAGGGCCGCCCCGGAGGCCCAAAGGGTGCCCTGCGATGCACCGAGATCTGCCCGTTTGCCCTGCATGAGCCTCGCCCAGGTCTTCTCGCAGGGAGTCCTCCGCGGAGGCACACCTGAGCATCGCGAACCGATCCCTATCCCCACTTG
>CAUYUJ010014571.1:201642-204142 GCA_963575745.1 Prorocentrum cordatum | reverse complement strand
CAAATGGTCAAGGATGCTCCTCGATGGTCCTCGCAAAAAAGAAGAATGCAGTCGTCCGAGCGATGCCAAGATACCACAGGATGGCTGGGAAAAAAACACGTTTACAGAGTAGATCGGGTCTGCAGGCGCCTGGGCACTTGGCGGCGCGGACAGGCGGCAGCAGGGGGGGATCCAGGGAGGGGAGGGGAGGGGAGAAAGGGCAAGCGAGGGATCGACGGAGGGGAGGGGGGGGAGGGAGGGCAGGGGAGGGAGGAAGGGGAGGGGCGGGAGGGAGGGGAGGAGAGGAGGAAGTGATCGAGGGAGGGAAGTGGACAAACTAGGTGCGCTAGCGTCACATCTGACTTCCCATCCCTCCCTCCCATCCCTTACCAATGCGTAGATCTCCGATGTATCTGCACAGTCGGTGGCTGAGCAGTGCAATGATCCCACGAGGGTACGCGATTGATGGAAGCGCATGGCGTAGACGAGCGCGGCAGAGCATAAGATGTCATAGCATAGCGTGGCATTGCGCAGAGAAGCATTGAAACACAACACATAACAACGCAAAGCATGGCACCGCACAGCGGCGCACAACACAACATCGCATTGCATGCCGCGGTATGGCACAAAATGACCTGCACAATAAATGGCCCGCCTACGAGCCGGAATACCAATTCCATGTCCGCCGCAACCGTGCCAATCCGATGTGGGCGCTTTCGAATGCCAAGTGCCGCCCGGACGCGCGGGAACGGGGCCAGGGCTGCAGCGGGAACGCAATTTTGAATGACCGACGCGCGGAAATCAGAGCGGCGCTGCAGCGGGAGTACCTTCTTGGAAGAACCAGAAAAGACTGGATTGAAAAAGCACGCAGGAAAAAAAAACAAGTAATAGAATCTTGTTAAAAACAATACGCGGAGAGGACGGGACACTCTCCGGACAGAGTCAGGAGAGAGAGAGAGAGAACAGTATTCATAGTGTGTCAGTGTGGATGGGGCGGTTGCTGTAGAAAGGGAGGGGGAGGGGGGCAAAGGGGGCGATGATGATGATGATGATGATGATGATGATGATGATGATGATGAGGATGATGATGAGGAAGATGATGATGATGATGATGATGATGAGGAGGAGGAGGAGGAGGAAGGAAAGGAGGAGGAGGAGGAGGAAAGAAAGGGTGAGGAGGAGGAGGAGTAAACGGAGGAGGAGGAGCAGGAGGAGGAGCAGGAGGAGGAGGAAGAGTAGGAGGAGCAGGAGGAGCACGCTGGATGGTGGCAAAAGGCGCCGTCGGGCAGGAGTGCCAGAGCCGTGGAGACACGTCGGCATCTCTCCCTGCGGCCGTCCTCGCTGGCCGAGGGGCCGTCGGGGAGGGCCTCGCCCCGCCCCCCTCCCTCTCCTGAGCCTGTCGACGGCAAGGTGTACCACTACAGAATAGATGTGCCCCGGAATCGTTTTTGTTATGTTATGGTATGTTATTATTATTATGGTTGTTGTCTGTTTGATTGTTTGTTTGTGTGTTTGTTTGTTTGTTTGATGGATTGTTTTTTGTTGTATGGTTAAAACCATATGTTTAGCCGTTGGGTCTACGACGAACAACACGAAGAGTGCTCCGTTGATCTCGGAGCAGCCTGCGCATGCCTCGTGGACGCGGCGCAGAAAACCAATCTTGGGGTAAAAATCGACTCTGCAGGCGACCCCCTGCTGGAGGTCGGCGGGACAGGGGGTGCTTCAGGCCGCCCCCCCGTGTGGCGGCAGCCGCGGAGGCTGTGAGGCCTACGGTGGTCCCAACTCTTGCCGTCGCTCGGACGTCCACCTCCCGTGCAGGTTTCGGTTTCGTGCGTGTTTTTTTGTTTTGTTTTGCTCGATGGTCCAGGATGGTCCGCGATGGTTCTCGCCGAGAACAAATGCACACACGCCCGAGCGATGCCAAAAACTCGTGATGCCCGCATGGCGGTCCTCGCTGGAGGGAAGAGAAGGCAGACTGCAGGACCCCGAGCGCCGACGCCGCTCGCGAGCCGCATGGGTCCTCGAAAGGGGAGGTCCCGAGCCGGGAAGCCTGAAGAAGGTAGGGACAAGGAAAGGCGACACCAACACTACTAGGGCGAGGAGATGCGAAGAGCAAGGGGGTCTCCCTGGCGGTGGGGTCCCGCACTCTCGCTCGAGACATCCCTGGCCTCCAACTTGGGGAGGCATCGTGGCCCTCCTCGCTGTGGGTGGCCCCCCTGGTGGTGTTGTTGTCGCTTCTGCTCCCTCCGAAGAGGGGAAGGGACAGCTTGCCCCCGAAAGAAGAAGGAACCGGGAGCAGGTGGGAAGTGGCAGGTCGGCGAAAGGAAGATGCGTACCACCATCCGGAAAGAAAACTGGATGAACGTGGGCATGCGGACTTGGGATATTATTGGGGTCACCGCGAGGTCGCATGAAGGCCATCGGGTCACATTCGTGCCCTGTTGAATTATGAGATCTCATGTGGCGCCTTGAGGTCTTGGTGGGAGCTTTGGGGGCACATGGGGCTATCATAAGGTCATGG
>CAUYUJ010014571.1:171642-196642 GCA_963575745.1 Prorocentrum cordatum | reverse complement strand
TCATCGCCGTGTTTTTACCTACAGTGCCACAGTGGGCCCGCGCTAAAGCAATTCCAAGTGCTGTGGTCAAATGGTTGTTTTTGTCCAGGGTATCGTGCAAAGAATCATGGTCTCTACTGGTACGTGATGGCTGGTATGCAGGAGAGACGGTGTTACTTTAGTATTTGATCAGGCGAGGCAGATTGTGGAGAAGCCGATCTCAAATTGGAACCGCGCAAACTGCTAAGCATGTGCGGAATACAAGGTTGCCCGGTGACCAATGGTCTTTTCATAATTGTAGTGGGCCGTATCGAATTGAACTCATCTCTGCTTGGCGGTTGTTTTTCTCTGTGTCCGGTGAGGTATTCATCCGAGGTATCAGCGGCTTTGGCCTCATTTCACGCTTCGCGTGCACCTTGGGCTTCTTGGTCGCACTTTCTAGGGCTCCAGTGATTTGCCTGTCCTGCGTCCTGTGGTTCGGTTACTTCTTGTGCATGATCAGGGTGCGCCTGTCCTTTTCGCACCGCGATGGAGCCGAATTACATTCCATTCCATTGCACCTCCACCCGCTCGTCATATTCCTTTTACCTCCCTGCTCCCTATTCGTCCTGTCCTTTTCGCACCTGCCTCCCTCCCTCTGTCCGCCTCCGCCTGCGCTTCCTCCTCGCCCTCAGCTGTCCTCCCCGAGTTGCCGCGCGTGCGCGAGGAAGGTGGGGGGGGGGGGGGAAGAGAGGCCCTGGCCCTTCATCCTCAAGAGCCGTCACGACGATGTGCTGCGCGGACGGCTAGTCTCGCCACCCTGCGGGGCGAAGCGGGAACTGCGCAGGAAAGAGGGGGAAAACCACTAGGGAGCCCGCGCCGCACGCGTGTTCAGTGCACTGCAGACCACCCAAATGTCAAACATGGCTCAACATCGGACGAAGGCAAAACACTGGCTCAAACACGCAATCGAGCTTGATAGACACGGAAACGCAATGCTCGTCCGAGGACGGCTTGGCCTCTAACCCAGGGCACCCCTGCCCCAGGAACGCAGCAAACATGAGATGCCATACGCAAGACCAAAAGGCACCGTTCACTCGGAAGGGGCGACCTACCAATCAAACTCGGCTGCACAGTTTCGGGGGTCCGTGCGGACTTTTTGGGTCAGCGCTGGACCCATCCCTGCAGTGGGAGCATCACGGGCAGCGCTGGATGCGCCGCCGAGTGGGCCCAACGCCGATCCAATGAAACCGCGCGGACCTGTGTATGCAGATTTTTCTTTCGAACCATACGAATACAGCGTGCGCCCTACCATCATCACTGCCTGTAGTCTGTTTGCCCCACGGATGTCGCTCTGACGTGGGGGATAGGAAACGGTGAACATGTCGGTGACGATGGCGATGACGAGCGCCAGCCTTGTGCGTCATCGCTGTCGCGCTGTTGTGCCAATATCCAGTGAAGGGGGCCATCTGCTGTCTTTCTCTCATTCTATGTCTCTCGCTGTCTCTCGTGTTCTCTCGTTTCCTCTCATTCCAGAAGCCTCCAGTGAGGCACCGCCCACACTCATAGTAGACCTCGCCATCCCTGGGGGGCTGCGATCTGCGAAACTGTCGCCACTTTCAAAGGCTGCTGGAGGGTTCAGCGGACCGAGGCACCGCCCAGACTCAGCGTAGACCTCGCCGTCTCTGGGGGCTGCGATCTGCGAGACTGTCGCCACTTTCGCAGGCTGCTGGAGGGTTCAGCGGACTGAGGCACCACCCAGACAGACTCAGACTAGACCTCGCCATCCCTGGGGGGGCTGCGATCTGCGAAACTTGTGCCACTTTCGAGGGTTGCTGGGGGGGTCAGCGGAGTGACGCACCACCCAGACTCAGATTTGACCTCGCCGTCCCTGGGGGGTTGCGATCTGCAAACGTGTCGCCACATTCGAGGGTTACTTGGGGTACTTGCGGGGCGTTGTCGCGGGCCGCCCGCAGACCTGGCGGCGCGCCTTCGAGCGTTTAGCTCCCGCACTGAAGCGTGCAGGAAGGAAGCAGGAAGGTTTCTTGCACGATCTATAAGCAGGCTTAAACATGTTGTCGAGCGCCGCGGCGTCATGACGCAGGCAACGCTGCATCTTTAGCGCGCTACCGACAATAACAACAATTTTCGGTGTCCTCCCGTCACTGTCGTCGTCGTCCTCCTCTGCCCCCTGCCACCTTCCCTCTGCTGCTGCCGCGCTGACGGTTCGGCCCCCCACGCGTCCTTCTCCTGCCTTTCGTTCCCGCCCCCATGTCCTCCTCAGGCCTGGGCCCTCGCTCCTCGTCCTTATGCTGCTGTCCTGTGAACCGCGCCACGCGAGCGCACCCCATGTAGTTTGCATAACATATGACGGCGAATGCACTGTCATTGCCCTGGCAAGTATGGGCCAACTCCTCTTGTCGCTTGATGCAAATGGGTTGGGTACGTCGCAGGGTAATTCTCCCTCCCTCTCTCTCACTCCAGAGGCCTCCTCGATAGTGTCGGAATAGATAAGGTCGAAGAATCGCGCCGCATCGCCAATGCATCGCCGATGTATCGGCGATGCATCAGCGACGTCGGCGAAGTATCGGCGCCGTCGGCGTGAGGAAGCACCGGCCTCCAAATCGAGCCGCATCGCCGATGCATCGGCGATGCGGCGCGATCCTCCGACCCCATCTACTCGGACCTCGGACCCCATCTAGGAGGCCTGGAGGCACGTGGACGTGAGGCGTGGGAGAGTTCCTCCTCTTCCTCCTCGTCCCTTCCTCCTCTTCCTCCTCCTCCTCGCCCCCGTCCCCGTCCTCGTCCCCGTCCTCCTCCTCCTCCTCCTCCTCCTCCTCCTCCTCCTCCTCCACCCCTTTGCACCCCGACCTGGAACCGCGCGGACCCGTGCCACCAAACGCCCGCTGCTCCCCCGAGTACCTCGGCCCGAAGAGAGGCGCGTCGTGGCCCAGGGCATGCCCCGCGGACCAGGGGAGGGCTGGGGATCGCACGGGGAGAGGAATCGGGGAATCGTAAGACCCGGGCACGGGGGACTCGGAAATCCCCGACGAGGTCGTCAAAAAAATGGCGAGGCCGAGCCTGCATTTTGACGAGGCCTCCCGCTGCAGACATCCCACGAAACTCCTCCTCGTCAAAATCCGACGCGCGGTCGTCAAAAAATGATGGCGAACCCGAGTCCTGGCAAACCCGGGTCTTACGCTCCCCCGAAGGAAGACGGGGCCATGACTTTGTGGGCCCTGGAACGGCAGGGCCGTTTCTTCACCGTTTCCAGAAAAATGTCCCTTGAAAATGGAAACGGCAAAAAAACGGCGACCGGAAACGGCAAAAAACGGCTCCAGGATTGGAACTGGAGCCGGAACCGGTCACAAAACGGCGACTGAACCGGTAAAAAAACGGCGTCGGAACCGGCAACAAAACGGCAGAACGGAACCGGTAAAATAACGGCCCTGCCATTTCCAGTGCCCACAAAGGGCCATGATATCTGGGAGACATCATTAGAAGAAGAACGAACGAACGAGTTAGTCTGCAGTCGCAATGAGGCGACCCTACAAGGGCGGCAAGCCCGCCAAACGCGCTGGACTCCAGGAAGGCCGGGCTGCTGCTCAGATGTGAGGCGTATCGATACGGATTAGCGCCATATGTGTTTGACGTACCCGTCTTGAGAAATCTGCCATGTCTCAACTTGTTTGGCCATCTCACACCACGATTTCCCAACCCTTGTCTTTGACACCCAAAAAGTTCACGCATAGTCAAAACATAAAAAAAAGAAATCGCCCCCTGACTCGTTTTTGGTGCTATTTGTCCCGGAATGGGCGTGGGCCCAAGGTTATCTTGTGGTTGGTTAACCCTCCGGCCCCTACGGGAAGAGGGCTGGCGGATTTTTTTGCGGTGAGTAACGCATTAAAGTCTCATTCCGCGTGGGAAAATTGAGGATGCCCCTCGCGAAACGCGTGCTGTTTCAGACTTTCTTGAGGAGTTCTCGAGCGAAACGCTGGTTTTGCAGAGTTGGGGGATGTCTCGAGGGGGGCCGAATTCAGAGGATGTCTCAGGCGAAACGCTGGCTTTCACGTGCCCAGAACGCCCAAGGGGGTATCCAACATGGCTGTCCGTCGCTGGCGCCCCAGACGACCGCATGTTGGATATCCCCCCTGGGCGGGCTGGAACCGTGAGTTTTTACGTGTGCAGGCCATCAGGGAGGTATCTAACATGGTGGCCCCGAGCTGGAATCACGTAGTTTTCACGTGTCCAAGCCACACAAAGGGTATCTAACTTTTTACATGTTCAGGCCACCCAGGAGAGGTATCTAACATGGTGGTCCAGCGCTGGAACCATGTGCTTTCAAGTGTCCAGGCCTCCCAGGGGGGTATCTAACATGGTGGTCCTGTGCTGGAACCTCGTGTTTTTGCGTGTCCAGGCCACCCAGGGGGGTATATAACATGATTGTTCCGAACTGGAACCATATGTTTATACGTGTCCGGGCCACCCAGGGGGGCTATCCAACATGGCGTCGGGCCCAACGCCGAATTACCAGGAAACGCACGGGGGGCCGAAAAGCGCTACCCGAACACAGATCCCAATACAGAAAAGTTGTGTTTTCTTGCTCTGGAAACGGGGTGGCGCTGTGGGGGCCTCTCCAGGGAAGACATTGCGATTAAGTCTCGGGCGGAAGCGCGAATTCAGCGTATCCAGGCCCTGCAGGGGGGTATCTAACATGGTTGTCCCGAACTGGAACCACGTGTTGTTACGTGCCCAATCCACTCACGGGGGTATCTAACATGATTGTTCCGATCAAGGACTACGTGTTTTAACGCGTCCATGCCACTCACGGGTGGATCGAACATGGTTGTCCCGAGCTGGCACCACGTGCTTTTACATGTCCTGGCCACCCAAAGGGGGCATCTAACACGGTTGTCCCGAACAAAGACCGCGTGCTTTAACGTGTCCAGGCCACCCCGGGGTGTATCTAACATGGTTGCCCAGAACTGGTCCCGCTTGCTTTTACGTTTCCAGGCCGCCCAGGGGGGCATTTGACATGGCGGAATCAAATGTTTTAACGTGTTCCCTGGCACGTCACGTGGCACGTCCATTGGCACGTTCCGTGGCGCGTCCCCTGGGCACGTCCCGCGGTGCGTCCCCATGGCACGTCCCCTGTTCCGCGGCACATCCTCCTAGCATGTCCCCCTGTCAAAATTAGCTATGGGCATCTACTATGTGCCCAAGTAGCTCGAGCTTAAGATCCATATCAGTTAGGTCAGGACTCGGATGCAAAGGAGGACTCGATCCACAACGCTATAGAGCACAACCGCGGCATGCCGCATCGCAATTCAGCACGGCGCAGCACAGCACAGCCCACGGCATGGTACATCAAGATCGATCGACTCAGCGTTGCAACCTGGCACGTTCTTTGGCACGTTCCGAGGCGCGTCCAGTGGCGAGTCCCCCTGACACGTCGCGCGGCGCGTCCACTGGCACGTCCCGTGGCACGTCCATGGGCAAATTCCGTGGCGCGTCCCCTTGGCACGTCCCGCGGTGCGTCCTCATGGTACGTCCCCCGGCACGTCGCCTGGCACATACCTTGGGACGTTCCGCGGCACATCCTCCCAGCATGTCCCCCTGTCAGTTAGCTGGGGCAGCTGCTATGTGCTCCGGCAGCTCGAGCTTAAGATCCAGGTCAGTTCGGTCAGGGCTCGGATGCAAAGGAGGACTCGACCCACAACACTATAGAGCACAATCGCGGCATGCCACATCGCAATTCGGCACGGCGCAGCACAGCACAGCCCTCGGCACGGCACATCGAGATCGATACTTTCTAGTCAGCGGCCGCGGGCGAGCGCGCAGGCGGCGAGTCAGGTCAAAGCGGGCTACGCAGAGACGAATTAGGCAAAGGAAGCGCGGGAAAAACAAATACAGAGCAACGCGCGAAGCGACGGCTAAGCGCGGCCGAGGCCTCAGAAAAGAATCGAGATAACCCGGAGAAGCAATTAAGGAACCCCCCGGCGTTATCATTAGCACCGCGCCGTAATTAAATAATTATTTTGGGGGGGGGTTTTCGCCGAGCGATATTATTAGCACCGCGCACATGGAAGGAAAATAAATAATTCCAGCGCCCCGCCTCGGGTGGCATCCCAATTAGAATTGTAATGAAAATAAGAATACGAATACGAATAAGGAAAAACTGAGAAAAGCTAAGGAAAAGCTTAGAAAAGCTAAGAAAAAGCTGAGAAAAGCTGAGGAAAGCTAAGGAAAGGCTAAGACAAGCTAAGAAAAGCTCAGGAAAAGATCAAGAAAAGCTCAGAAAAGCGAAGAAAAGCTAAGGAAAAGCTCAGAAAAGCTAAGGACAACTAATGAAAAGCTAAGGAAAACTATTGAAAAGCTAGGGAACAGCTAAGGAAAACTAAGGAAAACTAAAGAAAAGCTGAGGAAAACTAAGGAAAAGCTAAGGAAAAGCTAAGGACAACTACGGAAAAGCTAAGGAGAACTTGTGACCCTCGCAGTGACCCTCGCAGAGTACCCCCAAGGCCTGAGTATGGAGGAAGTCCAAGGCGGGAGCCTTGTCTGTGAGCGCGTCCTCCTCCGTGTCCTCCTCCTCCTCTTCCTCCTCCTCCTCCTCCTTCTCTTCCTCCAGCCCCCATTTTTCTAATGAGATTTCTATTGCAACCCCTTTGGAAAAAATATTTTTTTCGGCCGTCGTAGGAGGTGGTCCATCCCAGGGTATCGCCCCCGCCCCGCACCGCGGCGTTATCTTAGCACCCGGCAGGACCAAAATAAATCCCCGAGCCAGAGTAGGAGTGGATCAGTGTACATGGTTACGGCACCGAACAGCGAGGGTCGAGCACTGGAAAGACGCGTGGCCACTGAAGCTCTCTGACTCCTCCGCATGCGTTTCCTCATTCTTTCAGGAGGGTGTACCCCCTCCTGGTGCCAGGATAACGCTTCCGGGTGCCGGGTGCGTTATCTTTTCACCGGAGAGGGGGGGGGGGGTCCTTAATCGCTTATCCGGGTTAGATACGCTCAACATCACGTTCGCCCGTCGCGCAGTCGGGTGTCTTTGAGACGCTGCTGTGCCTTCCAGTGCTATATTCCTTTCCGGGTTCGTGGGTCGATCATGTCCGCTTGGGGCGCACGTGCGCGCGCAGAGGCAGGCGCCGCCTCGGGCGAGCGCCCCAGGCGGCGCCTGCGCCTTGGCGTCGCTCGGATGTGTGCAGGTGTTCTCGGCGAGGGCCATCGAGGAGCAGCCTCCTCCTCCTCCTCCTCCTCCTCCTCCTCCTCCTCTCCCCTCCTCCTCCTCCTCCTCCTCCTCGTCTTCCTCCTCCTCCTCCTCCTCCTCCTCCTCCTTCTCCTCCTCCTCCTCCCCCTCCTCCTCCCCCTCCTCCCCCTCCTCCTCCCCCTCCTCCTCCCCCTCCTCCTCCCCCTCCTCCTCCTCCTCCTGCTGTAGAGGGACGTGCCCGGCTTATTGCCTGGGCGGGGTGAGGGCGGCACTCTGCGCTGCGACACCTCGCGGCGTGGGCACCCCATGGGAGACTCGTGTGGAGCGCCTCCCGGGAGCCGCCGCCGAACAAAAACCTCCCGTCGTCCTCCTCCTGCGTCTCCTCCTGCTCCTCCTCCTGCTCCTTCTCCTCCTCCTCCTCCGTCTCCTCCTCCTCCACTCAAAAACAATAATAAACAACTGATTTCTAGAAAAATCGTCCCCAGACTATTGATGGACTATTTTTGAGTATTCTTCCTGTAGAAGGATATGCCCGACTCAAGGGTGGAGATGCCAAACGGCTAAAATGAGGCAACCTGGACCGAGAGCCGCCAGACGGCCCGAGGAACCCCCGTAACCGGCTACCTGCAGGCTCACCTGAAGCTCACCATAGGCCCCCGAGAGGAGGAGGAGGAGGAGGAGGAGGAGGAGGAGGAGGAGGACCAAGACCAAGAAACGCCGGGGACTCCAAGAGTGGTCAGAGGAAAACGAAACACGAGGGCCTCAAAAGGGGCCATTCACGAGTCCCTGCGAGGGCAATAACCCGCGGAATCCAAAGAAAAACCTGCTGGAGGGCCCTCAGCTGGAGGGAGTCACCCCCGCTGGCCCCGAGGCGGGCCCCAATGCGTGGACAGCCACGCGGGGTGCCTGCGGGCACCAGCCTCACCTTCTACCTACGTCTCGACTGCCTCTGCCATCCTACCTCCTGGGACCTAGGCCTGGCACGGGCCGCCTTGGACCTCGGCGCACGACCCTCTTCCCGATCAGAGGCGGCAGCAGCGATCCTCTCTTCCTCCACCCCCCCCACTCCCGACCCACCCCCACCCGCTCCCACCACGAAAACATCCCTACCAGCTCCCACTCGGATGTCCTTGATGACACCGCGGCGCATGAGCTGCTGCAGGCGGACGCTATCCCTCAGCGCCTGCGGCAGGGCAAGTTGGTTCACGACACGAGCCTTGGGCGGGGGCAGGGAGGTCGACGCACTGGGAGACCGCTTGCGTGTCGTCATATCTTCCTGAGCCCACTCAGCTCCCACAGTACTTGAAATAGTTGGCGGCACACTAGATCCATCAGAGATTCCAGACCCTTCAGGTTGAACACCAGATACTGAGACTCCACTATCTGTAACACCCGTTCGCTGAGAAGAAGTGCCCACGATCACTGAGGTATGAATTCGCTGGGCTCCAGAGCTGTCCCCACCAGTCAGGGAGCCCCTCATCAATTCTGCATCTACTTTCGCTTGCTGAGGAGGGCAGCGATCTGGCGCTCGAGCGGACCCCTCGGCGCCGACCCCACCAGCCGTTGATACTCGATCTCGGCCAGGATGGCCATGAGGATGGACTTGAGCTTGGGGCCTGCGGGGTGATCGCCGTGGATCACGAAGCGGAACTTCGCCTTCCCCTCCATCTTCTTGCTGTGATCGCCCCTCGGCACCTGGAGCGAGAAGTGCGTCACGTACTCCGCTATGAAGCTCGGGGGCTTCTGGTGGACGTACTGCTCCCAGAACTCGCGCATGGGCGCTGCTCCCGATCCGTCTCCAACCGTCTCGGCACGCTTCTTCGCCGCGCTCATGATCATGTAGAAAACCGTGACAAAAGGTGGGCCCATTGCACCCAAGTCGACCTCGGGATCTGATTTCTTGCGTTCCTTCAACTCTGCGATCGACTTCGTGTAGTACTCGTTGGCTGCGAGCCCCGCTCGCGCGAGGAAGTGGTCCTTGGGGATCAAGTACGTCTGAATCACGTTGCTCTCCATGTTGGCGACGTCTCTTGCGTTGATCAAGGTTAGCCTCGCCACGGCCTCCAGCAGGTTCTTCTCGTCCTTGCGGCTGCCTGATGCGCCTGTGCCGCCACCCTGAGACTCGGCCACTCGGGCCTCTTTTGGCGCCGGCTCGCCGTCGCTGCCCCGCTTCACGCCGCACGAGCTGAGGGCCCACATCGGCCGCTCGCCCTGGAACAGGTCCTCGTCCCACATCTGCACGTCGGTCTCGGGCATGCTTGAGAGGTTGCACCCGCGGGCGGAACGGCAGGTGGGTGCAGGCGTGCTCGGTGTAAGCCTCCAGGGATGTCCAGTTCGAGCCACAAAGGCCGCAGCGTACTTGTTCAAGACGGGTAAGGGGCCTCAGAGTGGACGCTTTATCTCCAAGACATCTCCCGTGTATCAGGGCCCCGTGGAGGTGCTTTTGGGCGCTCTTGCGGTCCCACAGGACCTCACCACACGAGATACATTGGTTAGTGACCGTGAGTATCTGTGAGAGCTTGAGAGCACCATGTACCTGTCGGAGATGATTCACGAGACCTTTGCGTGACGCAAAAGCGGCCCCACGGGGCCCCTCCTCCAGCATCCACGGGCAGGTGAACGACAGGTGCGTGTTAAGGGCCCCCTCCTCAAGCGCGACGGGGTCCTCGAACAGCTGGAGCCCAGGGGGGACAGGACCTCACCTCAACCGTGAGTATCGTGAGAGCTTGACGACCTGTCCGAAGACGCATCCTCCACATCCACAGGTGAACGACAGGTGCCCTCCTCAAGGTGAACAGCTGGAGCCCAGGGGGGAGCACCTCAACGTCGAAGTGACGACTCCGAAGAATACTCACATCCACCCTGGTGAAGTCCTGGCCTATCTCAAACGTGAACAACTGGAGAAGAGACCCGCCCGCCCTGTCCCAACACGAGGCCGCGTCTTCATTCCACTGCGAGAGCTCCACCACATCATCATGAAACTGCCGAGCCCACGGATTCGCCCCATACCTCAGAGACCCATTCGGCAAGAACATACCCTCCTCCTCATAGGGCACACTCCCAAAGACAGCGGCAATCATCTGCTTGTGGGCGCCAGGCCGACGGACGCAGGCCTGGAGCCAGCGGAGACGTCGTACTCGGAGCTCGCTCGCGATCGGCACTAACCTCCACCACCTCATCACCTCCTCCGTCGTCATGCTCCTGATCTGACCATCCTCGTCCTCCCACGTCGCCTCGCCTCGCATCGCTCGTCGGGCAAGTCCCGCAACCGCTAGCTCCAGGGTGCGCAACTGTGAAGCTGTCAAGACAAACGCTTCCACTCCAGACAGACCAGTGTTCAGCACGTGACAGAGGAAGATGCATCTTTTCCATCGGTGTGGCACACCCTTCTGATACCAGAAACGTCCAAGTCGGAAGAAGGCCACCTTCATGGCCCGCACCCGCTTCACAAGTTCTGCACTGAACGTCTGAGCAGAGGTGAGAAACGGACCGAGATAACGAACCTCATCAGTCACTCGAGTCCCAAGATTCCGAAGCACTGCAGCGGCACGTCTTCGGTAGCTGGTAGGCACTCGCAGAAGGGCTTCCTGTTTAGATTCGTTACGCCTGAGGCCAATCGCAGCCAACTCCTCATCCAGCATCCTATCGTTAGTGGTGAGAAGGTCCTGGAAGTGTTCTACCCTAAACGGAGGCCCCAAGATAATCTTCTTAAGCAGGTCGTCCGCAAACTTCTGGAGCCCCAAGTACACCTGTGGAGACCCAGGGAGGACCTCTTCAGGAATAGTAGCCCACAGACACGCCTCCCCCTCCTCATCATACTCCTGGAATCGAGCAAGCCAGCGATCGACAGGTGGCCGAAAGACTCTCACAAATGACCTCACGGCATATGGATCCCCCTGGAGGCTCCCGCACCCAGGTCTAAGGAAGAGTGACCCCTCGGCCGATGGCAGAAGACATCCTGAACACCTATGACGCTGACGACAAAGACGAATATCCCGAGGTCGAACAAGATTGTGGCACACCTGATCTAATTTAGCCCAGTGTGAAGAGGCGAACGCATTCGTCAGGTCCTTAAGCGAATCACACCACGAGAAGCCTGCAGCCGACAGCCTCCAAGAAGTACACATATTGGCAACGATCGCATCCTCTCGCCTCCGAGACCTCAGAAAGCCGTGGTCACAATCCGAATCTACATACTTCGGTCCCAGCCTCATCAGGCCCTCGAAGAACCCCTTGGAGATAGGATCCAGCCCATGAACTATACGTTTCCCCCGAGGTCCAGGAAGAGCACTTTTTGGTATCACGAACCCTCGACTGCAATTCCAGATCGAGGGGGCAGTTCCCCAGAAACGTATCATGGTGAAAAACTTATGCATCCACTGTCTGGCCTCAACCGCGTCCGTGATGGCGGTGTCAGCCCCCAACCCTACTCGGCTCACATTCGACTCGGGGGCCGCGGGCGTGTGCAGGACCAGGTACCACAGCTCCAGCGGCAACGACCATGGAGGAACGCTACGTCGCTTGCCCGCCCTCCTGGTGTAGTGCCTCAGCTGCTCCATGTCGATGGTAGCTTGGGGCCAGGCCTCTTGGAGACGCTCTGGCCTTGACTCGGCCGTCGGAGGAGAGTGTCGCCAAATCTGTCTCATGTCCACCATCTCCTGCCAATCAGCCTGATGCGCAGCCAGTCCCCCCTCACAACCCGCAGCTCCCAATACGCCCATCCATTCTTCAGTGCTCGGCATCATCCCGTCAAGTCGACTGTAGTCGCGACGGGCCCGCCCAAATCGACCTCCAGCAAGTCTGCGCGAAAGGCGCTGAACGAGAGCCAGGTCTCGTCGCTTCCATGCCTGCCATATTTCTTCCACTAACTGCTCCTGCTTCTTCTTTTTTTCATCCCTCGCTATCTTCTTACATCTGGCCGAAATCGATCGAAGCTCTTGACAACATGCAGCGAACTCGTCATCAGTCGTGTCGTGGTTCATCCTGGCTCGAAGTTCGCGTCGTTGTCTTAGGAGAGCGAGACGCTGTTCGGCCAGCTGGGACCTCTGCGACTCAGGACGTGCACCCCGAGAGAAAAACTGTGCCCCCACTTCCCTAAGGATTCCGTCCAAGTGCAGCACGATAGCGTCGGGCTCTGCTTCTCTGTGCTCCCAGGCTGGCCAGTCTTGTGCAAGACGTCTCTCAACCTCACGCACGAAACCCTCACGAAGCTGTCCACCTTTAAGATTCTTCATCAGTTTATCTCGATCCCACTGCACATGTGAGTATGTAATCCCATCAGGGGAGGCCGCCGCATTCTGTCGCTGAGCTGCAGCAACATGTGGGACTCTCATCTTGAGTAAAACTGGTGTGTGGTCTCGGTAGTCCCGGCATTTGATAACCTGAACCCGCTTTCCCAATCTATGAATCGGACTCGCCATCATCACTCTCTCGCACCACTCCATGGGGATCGCGACAAAGTCGATCATGGAGGCACCACCTGCGGACCCGAAGAAGGTGGGGGACCATGACCGCACCGTCGTGGGCACGAAGAGCCCATACTCTTCCAGAACTTCTCTGAACGATTCCCCCGCTCCATGTCTGTGACATTCTCGAGTTCGAACTGGTCCCAGTGCAGACGAAGGTACTTCCTGCCATTCACCATTCAGCTTAGATATGCCCAGTCCGTCGTTGACATCGCCCATCACTATAGGAGAGACCCGCATAGGCAGCACCCGTAGAATCTCCCAAAGCCAGTCTCGAATTTGTTTGCAGGCGGACAAGTACTGCTTGACCTGCTGCAACTTATTGGGCTTGGGAGGAAAGTATACCACTATCACGTAAAAGAGATACCCATGACGCGACAACTCCACGGCGAGACCTCGTCCCTGGAGCGCCCTGGGTGGAAGGTCAATCTTCCGAATATTCCTCTGAGTCCATCTGGGAGGTAGTATGCAGGCACACCCGCACGACCGATTCGAGAATCCCCCCGCTCGCCAACCTGCTTGAACGACCACTCTCGAAGCCTGCGTCGAGATGCTGTAGCCCTCATCCGCGACCTCCTTGATCTGTGTGCCTGCCAAACCAACAATATCAAATCTCTGAAACTCGTCTAGCAGCTCAACCATGCGGTCCCCACTGGCGTGCAGCGGGTTGAAGAAGAGAGTGGAAAGAATACGAGACGACATCAGGGCTGGCCCGAGAGCCCAGAGGTGTGTCAGGAGAGAGCAAGCCATAAGAGTGGTTTCATATGCTCGCTGTGCTGCGCTGCTCTGCTGAAGCCAAGCGGCAGCTGGAGGAGGAGGAGGAGGAGGAGGAGGAGGAGGATGTTGAGAGAAACAGCGGCCGTGTCAGCTGCGCCTGGGAAATGATCCCAGCAATTGGGAAAATAAGGAAAAATAAGTCGTGCTGGACTACAAGACTACACTCAACCGAGTCACGAGCTTAAGATACACAACTGTGCCCGACATCACGTCGCATGCCAGTGTTTCGAAGACCGGAGAGATTACTACAGCAGTCAGTTGAGCAGTTCCGATGCCATGCAACCTGTCAGCGGTCACTAAAGAAACTGTACATATCAGTACGTCGGGTCAGGCATGCTGAAACTGCCTGCGCGCTGGATTGGCTCTGTGCCCGAGCCGATTTTGGGCTTGCCGATGGCATGCACCTCGAAGCCGACCTTCTGCAGCCCGACGTGGTCCAGAAGATTCCGACCGTCGAATAAGAAGGCTGGCTTCATCATCTTGCTGTAGAACACGTCATACTTGTAGGTTTTGAATTCATCCCACTCTGTAAGAATGACGATCGCATGTGCCCCTTCGACAGCCTCGTCTGGCGTGTTGGTGAAGGTGAAGAGCTTGTCGTCAACTGTGACACCGTGGTACTTGAACTCTGTAATGGCGTCCTCTCTCTGCACCTTGGGGTCGTACACGTGGACGAGCGCTCCATCTTGCATCAACATATCGCAAACGGTCAGCGCAGGAGTCTCACGCACGTCGCCGGTGTCCTTCTTGAACGCGAAACCGAAGACTGCAATCTTCTTCCTGGAGATGGTGTTGAACAGGGCCTTTATGATCCGGCCCGTGAACGTCTTCTTCTGGTACTCGTTCATGTCGACCACCTTCTGCCAGTACTGAGCGCACTCGTCCAGGCCGAACTGCTCGCAGATGTACACGAGGTTCAGGATGTCCTTCTGGAAGCAGGAGCCGCCGAATCCGATCGAGGCGTTCAGGAACTTCTTCCCGATGCGGCTGTCGGTGCCGATGGCCCGGGACACCTCGCCGACGTCGGCACCCGTGCGCTCGCAGAGCCTTCGGCGGTGGACAAACCTCCCTGTAGTAAACCTCCACTTGGTGAAAACGGCCTCTCGCCATCGCTCGGACGTCCGTTTCCCCTGCATTTTTCGGATTCGTGCGGGTTTTGTTTTTGGCCGATGGTCCAGGATCGTCCTCAATGGTTCTCGCCGAGAGAAAAACATGCACACGTCCGCGGGCGATGCCAGGGCCTGGGACCGAAACCGACGGACCTGGGCCCGCAGAAGTGACGACCGCGCCGCCCCCTCGCGAACCGAAAAAAACGGCCAGTGCCTGCATCGACGCGTCGGGGGCAGGAGGTCTGTCCCCCCCCCGAGGCCTGGAGATGGAGTTGATGCTGCTGACGCGCTGGGCGAGCACGGCCCGAGGAGCACACCCGCCGGCACACAACGCACAACACGCTCGGAGCCCCGCGCGGGCTTCTCTGGGGCCGGCGTCGGCCCCCCCCCCATGCCCTCGCGCGCGGGGAGCGCGCCCACAGGGGCGGCGCGGGAGGCGCCGCCCGTGGGGGGGGACCGGCGCCGACCCGACAGCTCCGCGCGAAGCCCCGAAGGAGCTGCTCGTGCAGTCTGTGGCTCCTCGGATGGCGTTGGCGACCAGCTTCGAGAGCTCGGAGCTCCAGAGGTTGGTGGTGAGGATCCTCTCGCGGGGCACCCAGTGCGCGTAGATGTCCACGAGCACCTGCACCGCCTGCTCCACCTGGCCCCCGATGAGCACCCGGTCCGGGCTGTCGAGGTCCGTCATGGCCGTACCCTCGGCCAAGAACTCTGGGTTCGACAGGATGTAGAACCTCTTCCCCACGGTCCCTGCTCGGGGATGGCTCGAAACAGGATAACGGCTCAAAATAAACATGGGTGAGCTAGTGGCAACAGGTACTTGTTTGCCATTCGGGGCAGAGTTCGAAGGGGACGGCCACGAAGATTATCACTTCCGACGACGCCCACGAACGGGGCAGGAACCACAATTACCGATCATCGCCCAGGGCTCTGCTGCGTGACCTTCCCCTCCCCAAGGCATTTCCCTTCGTCATTCAAGAGGATTAAGCCCCATTAGGGGGCTGTTACGCCAGATTGGGCCTCGGATGAAACGAGATCAAGCCGGATCAAACTGGATCAAGCGGGATTAACTGGATTTTCGACCTTCCAGGAGCTGCATCCAGGGGCATTCCTGAACGGTCGTCGAACACGAAGGGGGTGGGGGTAGCAAAGGGGGAGGCAGCGAGTCAGCCATCTGCAGCTGGCTCCTCGGCCAGCCTCGAGGAGCCGGGGGGGCGACGTGTTACGCATCCAGAGACACGCGGCGGAGCCGAGGCCAGGGCTGCACCCAAACGGTGCCTTTCGTTCTCGCTTGGACCTCGTGCTCCCTCGTTTTGTCTTCGATCCGCCTTGACTGACTACCTACCAGACCACCCCAACCCAACCCGAAGACCCGAATTTCGGGTGGGGGGGGAGTACGGGTTCCATATGTGTTTTCTCGATGTTTCCCGACCCCACCCCAACTGGAAATGGAGGGCAAATCGAGACCTTCGGGTTGGGTTGGAGTGGTTTGGTGGGTGGTGATTGACCGCCAAACGAGATCGAGACGAAGCCGGCCCGCGACATCGCCCAAAACGCCGTTCGGGTCCGGCCCCGGCCGAGGCCGACCCGCCGCGCGCGCAGCAGCCCCCGCTGCCCCGCAGCCCCCCCGGAAGCTCCGGCCCGGTCCGAGCCCCCCTCACTTCGCCTTCGGTCGGGCGAGTCCTCCTATATTCGGGTCGGGCGAAGGGGGGGATCGCAAAGGGGGGGTTTGAGAATCAGCTCACGTAGCTGATTTTCCCGGCGCCTCCCAGCGCCCGAGGCGACTATGTATCGAGGAATGGGCCCCTCGGTGAGGCCGAAACCAGCTGCATGCAGCAAATTTCGTTCCCAATCCCCCCCTTTCGCCCGGCCCGATATATAGTTACAGGGGGGAGCTTGGTCGAAGAATACATCAGCACACCAAAACACCTCCAGACTTCGTAAGAAAAGGGAGGGGGTCTGGACCCTCCAGGACAAGCCATTCCAGAACTCCCCCGTGGGAGAAACCCTCCAAGACATCGTCCCCAGACCCCCCCGGGCCCTCCAAGACAGCCTGGAAGAGGCCCCCCCCCCGAGATGAGACCCCCCCTCCCTATATTACGAAATCTGGAGTACTCACTCCCCAGATGGCCACACACACACTTGGGGGCAAACATCGTAGCCCCCGCCTATGTTTGTTTGCTCTGCCCGTGCTTGCATGCTCCTCCCGCAGAGCGGCGCGCCCGGCTCACGGGCTCCGCGCCCCGCGCCCCGCGACGCGCGGCGACCTCCGCGCCGCCCCCCGCGCCGAACCTCGCGCCCCTCGCGCCCTGGAGCGGGGCGCCTCGCCCACCCAGGAAGGGGGGCCCCAGGACGCACAGAGAAATACACACAAATAGAAATATGTTCCCCAGATGCTCGTATTTTTGTTTTAGGGCTGTTGTCTTCCCCCCCACTTCCCACCTTTTTGCACATGTTCCTTAGAATCGGCGATGAATTGTGTCTGTGTGCTTCTTCCCCTCCTGAACCCAGGCCGCGGTGCGCGAAACGCGACCACCTTCAAGCCCTCCTGCGGCTCTGGGTCGGGCAGGCCCCCCCTGCCGGCGGACCTTGGACAAACGTACCCCCACCGCTCGTCAACAACATTGAGCAGGGACCGACCGTCCCGGCATTCGTATAGTCATACCACGAAATGTTCTTAGAACCCATGTTCTTAGAACATTAACCCGATGTGTTAAAACAAGACAGGCCCCTCCTGCAGGCGTATCATACACAAAAAACGCCTTTAGCCAACAGCAATACAGTCAAACACCCTAACAAGGACGCGCGGTAAGGACGCAAGACCCTTGGAAGCCGAAGTCGGGATTTCTGGGGCGGCGGGCGACGAACACCTCATGGACGCAAGAGCAAGGAAGAGCAAGGACGCAAGGGTACCCTGAGCAAAGTCGCGCTTCCTTACTCGAATTTTGCTTGTAGGATCGAAAAAATCGTCCCCAGACTGTTGCAGAACTGGGTTGGAATACTCCTCCTCCTGTAGAGGGACCCACCCGATGTCACCTTTGGGGTGACCCAGAGCGAAACCTTCCGGGAACCTCTCTGAAGGTGCGCTCGGGTCAAGCACACTGCGATTTGGACGCCCGAAATGGCTACGGAAAGAATGGGTACAATGCCCAACAGCACATGTTGCCCCAAACCAACAGCGGCCGCTGTGGGGCAGGCGGCCTTCTGTCTCGAATGGACACAGGCCGCGGCGACGTGGACAGCGAGCCCTGCTCAAAATGAACGGGAACTGCTGTTGAGCATCGTACTCCAGATTTCGTAATAAAAGGGAGGGGGTCTGGACCCTCCAAGACAAGCCATTTCAGACCTCCCCCGTGGGAGAACCCTCCAAAACATCGTCCCCAGACCCCCCCGGGCCCTCCAAGATAGCCTGGAAGAGACCCCCCCCCCGAAATGAGACCCCCCTCCCTTTATTACGAAATCTGGAGCACCGATCCTTTCCGTGCCAATCTCGTTCGTGCACACTGCGAGGGGCATCCGGCCGCGGCCGCGCGGGCCCCCACAGGGCCCCCACGGGGCCCGACGCCGCCACTCCTCCACGGACCTCTCCCGCGGGGCGCGTTCTGACCAGGATGTCGGGGCGAATCCAGCCGCGGCGGCGAGGGCCGCCCAGGATGCCCCCCAAAAAGGGGAGGCCGAGGCAAGAGTGGAGGTCGGGGTACACATCGGTCGGAGGAGGTAGGCAGACACAGGAAGTAGGGAGGCGGATGGAGTGGACTGGGTTCGGGCCCGCCCAGAGAGGAACAGAACGCAGCAAACGCAGACCGATTCTTGAAGTAGGCAGGCGCCGAAAACAGCTTGAGTCCTGGGAATCCAGAAATGCCTACTTGCAACGACCGATGGGAGTACTACCCTGTCCTCCTCTGAAGACTGGCTGGCCCGACCGCCCCGCCCAGGATCGGAGAATCGGAGAATCGGATCGATTCTCCGATTGGAGGAGGAGGAGGAGGAGGAAGAGGAGGAGGAGGAGGAGGAGGAGGAGGATGGCGGTCGGTCGGCTGACCCGACCGCCCCGCCCGCCCAAGCAGCACCGAATCGGAGTATCGGACCGACTCGGAGGGCGCGCCGGATCGGGCTGCATCGGCACGGAGCCGACGTCAAGGCGGATCGGCCGCGCGCGCCGTGCCAGGCGAGCGTGCGGCCGCACATCAATGGTCGTCGGCGTCGTCGGCATCGGATCGGGCCGAGCCGGCCGGAATCGCTGTCGCAGCGAATCGATCGAACGGAGACGGGCCCTGCTGAAAGAAGGAAGACACCGCCAGAGACGTGGACTTTTGGCGCTCCGCGCGGACTTCTTGGATCTGCGGTGGACCTCTCCCTCCCTGGCGCGCGGCGCGCGCCAGGGGCGGCGCCGGAGGCGCCGCGGGGGGGTCCAGCACGGATCCAAGAAATCCGCGCGAAGCGCCAAAAGTACTTGCTTGTGGCGCTTTGTTGCTCTTATTATTATTATTCTTATTATTCTTATTATTCTTATTATTATTCTTATTATTATTATTATTTGTCTTCTTCTTCTTCCTATTCAACTGGTAGCCTGACTGCAGCTCGTTCGCTGTGAGCACGCGCTCGAGAGCCTCGGCCGTCTTCACCGGCACCGTGGACTTCTCGATCACGATCTTGCTGCGGTTGGCGTGCTGGGCGATAGTCCTGCCCACGCTCTCGATGAACTTCAGGTCGGCCGCGCGGCCAGCGCCCACGCCCTGGGTCTTCGTGGGCGTGTTCACCGAGGCGAAGATGATGTCCGCGTCCTCGATGCCGGCCTGCACGTCCGTGGAGAAGAAGAGGTTCCTTGCGCCGGGGGGTGTTGCGGCCCCAATCCCCGACGCTACACAGAGCCCGCGCGGCATGCCCCGCGTGGCTGCCCCGTGCCGCGGCGAGCGTGCCTTCCTGCTTCTGTTCTCTGCCGCTGGCTTTCGAAACCGTTCTTTGCGACGGGGGCCATGACGACCCCCGTCGCCGAGATCCGTGGGGCTGTCGACTGGAGGAGAAGATGTGGGCCAGACGGGAGGATACGTATACAGTGGGGAGGGCGTCGGTCCTCGATAGGGGCGTACCCAAAGAGCCGCCCCCAGGGGCGTATCCACGAGATGTGCCTCTTCACTGAGCGGCTTTTTTGGAGGGCGGGGGGGGAACTCGGGGATTGGGGGCGAGAAGTCGTCGGTGATCCTTTGAGGCCGCCCAGACGAGGCCGGGGCAAACAACTCAGATTTAGAGAAGGAAAAGCGGCATAAACATAAGCTTTCGAAGCTCCGCGCGGATTTCTTGGAACGGCGCTGGGCCCCCTGGCGGCGTCTCCGGCGCCGCCCCTGGCGCGCGAGGGGACGGCCAGCGCAGCAGGTCCAAGAACTGTCCATCGCTCGGACGTCCATTCCCCGTGTTTTTGTTCGGTTTCGTGCGTGGTTGTTTCGCCAAATAATCAAGGATGATCCTCGATGGTCCTCGCCGAAGGAAAATGCACACGTCCGAGCGATGCCAAGAGAAATCCGCGCGGAGCTCCCCCGAATTATGTTTGCGCAATGTTTCCTCCGAAGAAGATCCCACTGCATTGCAAACGCATCGGCGATGCATCGGCGGCACCGTGATTGAGACAGTCCTGGTGCAGATCGCGCCGCATCGACGGTGCATCGGAGATGCGGCGCGACCTCCGACCACCCCGCTGCTGTGGGCACCGCTTTGGAGGCCCGATGGGGCCTGCCGCGGCAGGCGTCCACGATCTCCTTGAGCCCGGGCTCGTAGATGGGTAGCGAGTCCGAGTTCCATGCCGCGATGCGGGCCTCGTTGAGATCCACGATGTTCACCGTGATCTCGGGGCACTTGTGCGCAATCGTGGCCATGGTTAGAGAAACCAAAGAACATGCAAAGATAGCTTGCAGAGAAGCCGTCTGGACTCTTCCGGTCGGCGCTGGGCGCGCTGGGGAATGGCGCGCGATGAGGGGGGCCCGGCGTCGTGGAAAAATCCGCGCGATGCCCTGCAAACGTACAATGGATTTGTTTTACATGGGATTTGTTTTTAATATAGGATGTTGAATACGTGATCACTGTATGAATACATTTATCCATGAACTCATCGTCGTGTCTAATACTAACTCCCTGCACTTGTGATACATGATCCGCACGCGGAGCATGTATTCAAATCGGCACTGTATGCTTTTGACGTTGTTTGGTTCTCTGCTAGTCGGTCCACCCACGTAGCCGGCTCCGATGCAGCATACTTTGTCCAAGCGGATACCCAGCTTTGGGTGCACCTTGCCCTCCGCCATCGCCGCTCAGGTACTGCCGGGCACGCGGCTCCTTGAAACTCGAGCCTGGCCGCGCTCGAGGTCGCAGCACGCGCCGAAACGGCTGCGAAGGAGAGAAACGAGGAAGGAGGAGGAAGGGAGGAAAGGGAGGAGGAAGGGAGAGGAGGAGGGAGAGAAACGAAGGAGGAGGAGAGAAACGAAGGAGGAAAACGAGGAAGGAAGAGAAAACGAGGAAGGAGAGAAACGAGGAAGGAGGAGGAAGGAAGGAGAGGAGAGGGCAGGATGACCGACACGCGGAGCGAGGGGGAGGGGGCGCTGCAGCGTGGGCCGAAGCGGTTGCTGATGCTACCGCGGGTGCGTGTCGTGTCTGCCCCAGCTTTGGGGTCCCCGACGCCGCGGGGATCGTTCAGCCTTGGAAGATCGGCCGTCTTCGCAACGTCAAGAGCGTTCAACATGGACCGACTCTACTATCGTGGTCAAAGTTGACCTCAAAAGTTGCTGGCAGTTCAACCACGTCAGACACTTTTGAGGTTCATTTTGGCGAGGGGTTGCAAGTCGCTGGCGGCGGTCTCAACGACGAGCGCCCGCCAGCGGCGGAGTCTCCGCAGCTCGACACGACCCGAACCTGCGGTACAGAGTGGAGACCGCCAGAATTGAAGGGGGCCCCAGGACACACACACACAAATACACACAAATACACCCAAATAAAAGGGTCCCCCATATTCTCCCATATCTTTTCTGGGTTTCTGCCTTCACCCCAGCGCCCATAATTTTTCCCATATGTTCTGGGGGATCGGCGATTCATTGTGACTGTGTGTTGTTTTCAAGGGGGCCACATGCGAACCCTACCCCTACCTCCCACGATTTCTGGGGGGGAGGGTGGGGTTCATCTTGCTCGGGAGTTCCCGAACGAAGTGAACCCCACCCTCCCCCAAAAAATCGTGGGGGGCAGGGGTAGGGTTCGCACGTGGCCCCCCAGTTCTCCCTCCTGAGGAATGGGGCGACGCAGGTCTCCAACACACTCGACAAAACGAGCAGGGCGACCAGCTGCTTCACATCGTCGGCCCTCGGAGGTCAGAGGGTCGGCGACTCACTGTGTCGGTGTGCTGCCTCCCCCCCGAGGAATGGGGCGACGCGGGGCTCCAACACACTCGACGAAACGAGCAGGGCGACCCGCTCCTTCACATCGTCGGCCCTCGGAGGGCCGAGGGAGAGCGACATCCGTGTGCGCGGCACTGGCGGCGCCACCACCACCCCGGTCCCCCAGGAACCGGGACCCCTCCCCTGCGGAAATGTCCCCTTTCGGGCGTAGGCAGCACTGGGTTTGAAGGAACCTAGTTGAATGAATTGTACCGGGGGCGCCCCCCCCGCCCGATTTCCACGAACCGGAACTGCCGTCACCCGAAAAACACCAGTTACGGCAAACCTGGTTCAGTGAATCTGGCCAATTGAGGGCCCCAGGGCCCTACCACTAACAGGGTCCCCTTACCCGAGGTCCTGGCTATACCCGACCCTTCCTCTCCGAACCTCAGGTAATCCCTGTCAACCCCACTTAGACACAAAGGCCAGGCGCGAATGTTTAGACAGAATCGACCCCCACCTGTTTCCCAAGTGCTGAGCTCAGCCTCTGTTATCGCTGCGTGATGGCGGAAATCCTGGAAATCCTTCCTCTCCGAACCTACCCCCCCCCCGCCAGCGAAGGTTCCCCACCCTGAACTCCCCCTCCCTCTCGCACCCACCAGACGGCAACGACATCGCAGTCGCAGCGGCAATCGCACTCGCAATCGCAGCAACCGTCGTCGTCGTCGCTGGCGTCATCGTCATCGTCAAATCCGCCGGGCCAGTCGAACAGGTTGTGGTCGTTTGCCGCTACCATCGCCCTCGTCGGCCCCTCGTTTTGTCTTCATCCCGCGTTTGCTGCAGAACGGAATCGAAGCGAAAACGGCCCACGAAATCATCCAAACAAAGCATTCAGTTCCACCCCTGCATAAGAATACTCCTAATCCGTTGGGAGCGGACCTAATTTGGAGGCCCAAGACAATTGGAGATTGGGGGTCTCTTCTGTAGATATATACCCACATCCCCCATAATCATTATCCCTAACGCAAGCACGGGCACCTGCGTTAGGCTGCGTCTTCATTGTGTGAGTAGGGTTGAGGGTTCAAGTACTCTCGATGAACCCCGCCAATCCTCGGATCTCAACTGATTCGGCTGCGAGCCGTGGGGGGAAGTGAGAAGGGGCGGGCCTTCTCGAAGGCCCGGAAGGCCTCGGGCCTTCTGGGAAGCTTTCTGAACTTTCCCCGAAGACGCAAAGCACTTCTCGGGAGGCCGGAGGGCTTCGAGAGAAGCTCCGCCGCCTTCTGAGAAGGCCTGCTCCTTCTCACTTACCCCTGGGCGCGCCGCTGATTGATGGCGGTAGAAAACCCTGGAAGCCTCGCGCGGCAACCTGAGATCCAATTTGCGTCGGATCCACGTCGGATTTGCGTCCGGTTCACGTCGGATTTACGTCGGATTCCACCCCCCCACCCCGCTCGTCGCGTCACGAGGAGGCGGCGTGCAGCGTGCAGGGGCGCGTTCCTGTTAATACCAGCCGCTGTTGCGCACGACCTGCTGTGCTCTTCCAATTCTGCCACCTGGGATCGGTGCTCCCTCGTCCTTCCGCTTCCCCCTGTTCCTGGTACCTCTTCCTCCTCCTCTCCCTGTGATCTTCCTTTAGCGTCAATAAGTTGTCAGTAAAAAATTCGAATCAATCAGTGCCAGGGACAAAGCTGAAATCATGCTGGACCCGTCGCGTGTTCCTCCCTGGACAGCTGGCGAAAACCGCAAGCATCCCTGCACACGAGAAGCGCAGCATCGCCGCCGCGAGCAGACCCACACCCGGTGCTTGCAGACACACCCTCGACGGCGTGGATGGCAGCCACCCGCAGGGGAGGGGTTCGCGTCACTCCCGGATCCCAAGGCTTGCCGTCCCACCTGACTACCTACCAGACCACCCCAACCCAACCCGAAGACCCGAATTTCGGGTTGGGGGCGGGGGTACGGGTTCCATATGTGTTTTCTCGATGTTCCCCGACCCCCCCAACTGGAAGTGGAGGTCAAATTGAGGCCTTCGGGTTGGGTTGGGGTGGTTTGGTGAGTGGTGACCACCTGAAAGTGCGGTCGCGGCCGAGGACAGAGGGCATCCGAGACGGCTCAGGGCCGAGGGGACCACGGGGCACGAGCAAGCCAGAGGGCACGCGGCACAGCAGGCCAGGACCAGAGAGGGCGCACGGGGGAGCCAAGTCGACCCATGCTCTTCGGTCCCGACTGCATCGTCTTCCCTCCCCCTCCACTCCCGTCCTCTCATCACCAAGGGGGAGGAGGAGGAGGAGGAGGAGGAGGAGGAGGAGGAGGAGCATGGAGGAGGAGGAGGAGTAGTATGAGGAGGAGGAGGCTGGGGGGGCATCGGTGCAGAGTAGGAGCCTGCCAGCAGGGCTCCGCGTCCTGGACGGCTCTTCAGCGAAGCCTTCCGGCAGGCCACCAGTCAGCACAGGGTGGATTGGACGGACACATGACTGGACATGTGAGCCGAAGGGAAGATGAGCATGAAACCCGCTTAGGCACAAATCGAAATACTCGAGGTGATTTGTTCAGATATCAGAACACCCCGTCTGTGAGACACCGTTGGAAACTCCCGCTGTTCATGGGCCTGACAGCCATGCCAACACTCATTTCAATCACCCCCGTTCTCGTGAATATTGTTTGCTCCCTCGAATTACCCCACAGGCGGCATGTAAGGAATCGCTGTGCTACCGAATGAAAAGCAAGAGGGACCCGCTGAGACTTGAACACGTCCATCATATGGGAGAACGGGCGCGTGCACAGGCGTGAACGTGTGTAAGAAACATGGCGGCACTCAACATGCGTCGCTCAACCTCATCTTCACACTTCATGGACCCCGCTCCCTCCCGCTGAAGCAGGCCGTAAACCTCGCCAGCGCCGGCCGACCCCCAGTCCTCCTCTACAATTACACAATATGAAAATACTCTCCCACTTCCCCTGATGGCGTCCCGAAGATATCCGACTCCCCCCCCGCGTACTGTTTTTTACACACAAGGATTCCCGGGAAACGGGTTTTCGCCTGCGTTTTTTTCAAAATGCTGCTCTCGCTGAGGCGCCGGCTTCATTTCTGTTCCCGAATCGTTCCGAATCGTGCTCCCGCTGCAGCGT
>CAUYUJ010014571.1:156642-169142 GCA_963575745.1 Prorocentrum cordatum | reverse complement strand
CTCCTCCTCCTCTCCTCCTCCTCCTCCCCTCCTCCTCCTCCTTCCTCCCCTCCTCCTCTCCTCCTTCCTCCGCCTCCTTCCGCTCCTCCTCCTGCCGCCTCGCTCCTTCCTCGCTCGCCCGCCACCCGCCTCCGAACCCTGCTCGCCCCCTGGCTCGGGCCGACAAATAAAACACACACCAAACCAAAAGGTGCCCGGCCGGCAACTGCCACCGCCACCACGCCTCCTCCTCCTCCTTCCTCCCCCTCCTCCCCCTCCTCCTTCCTCCGCCTCCTCCTCCGCCTCCCCCTCCTCCTGCCCTCTCGCCCCCCTCTCGCCCGCCAGCGCGCCCCGAACTGCCCCGAGGGGGGGGGGGGGACGTGCCGCGCCGCCCGAACCGTGGTGGGGGGCGGCGGCGGCACCGCCACCACGCCCCGCCTCGAGCGATGCCTGCGCACGCTGCCTGCGGCTGCGAGCTGGCTCCTCGCCGCCCCCGCCTCTCGCGCCCGCCCCCCCTTTTCGCCCGCTCTCCGTCCGACCTGGACGCAGGTCGGGCGTGTCCCCCTACAGTCGGGGATGGACAGACCCCCCTTTAGCAAAACGTGGTTGAGTGAAAACGACCTCAGGCCCAAACCTGGCGGGCGCAAGCCTGGAAAACGACGGCCACGGCGCCCTCTCGAGAACCGAAAACGGACAATTCACCAATCGACGTGTCACTGTTGGGGGTTCTGTCCACCCCCGATACAGGCGGATCTTGGACGAAAAAACACAAACGGTCAAAACATATCCAAAAGTGACCAAACAAACATGCGAAACATCGTCCCCAGCCGATTTCTCTACTATTTTTGCATCTTCCTCCTGCGGAGGGGCACGCCCGACTCCAAAGCTGGCGCCTCGCCGCCCCCGCCTCTCGCGCCCGCCCCCCACCCCTTCGCCCGCCCTCCCTCCGACCTGGACCTCCTCCTCCCCGTGTAGGGGGGGGGGGGGTGCGGTCGCCTTCACCAGCCCGCCCGGGACCTCCTTCGCCCGACCTGGACTTCTGAAGGTGCCCTGGGAAACACACAGAAATACACACTAAATGAAAGATTCCCCATATTTTCCCATATGTTCTGGGTTTTTCCCGGAAAGGGCGGGGGCCCAGGGTTCTCTTTTAGTAGGTAAACCTGTCCCCCGGTGCCAACTTGAAGGAGGCCGGCGGATTTTTTCCCTGATAAATATCGAGGTCGAAGGAGGCCGGCGGATTAAAATTTGAGGATGTCTCGAGCGAAACGCTTGTTTTTGAAATCCCGATCGATAAATCACAGGGTGCGGGCCACTTTTTCGTGCGTTGAGGATGTCTCGAGCGAAACGCTTGCTCCGCAGAGTTTGCCGAGGATGTCTCGAGCGAAACGCTTGTTTTGCAGAGCCGACCGCGACGCGGAAAAGCGCCCCGCGCGAAGGAATTTCGATGATGTCTCGACTAATTCCTTTGTTTTTGTACGATTTCCTGGAATTTTGGCAGGATGTCTCGAGCGAAATGCACGACCCCACCCTAGCACGACCATACCCCAGCACGACCACACCCCAGCACGACCAGACCCCAGCACGACCCCACCCCAGCACGACCCCACCCCAGCACGACCATACCCCAGCACGACCACACCCCAGCACGACCCGACCCCAGCACGACCCTACCCCAGCAAGACCACACCCCAGCACGACCACACCCCAGCACGACCTCACCACAGCACGACCACACCCCAGCACGACCACGCCCCAGCACGACCACGCCCCAGCACGACCACGCCCCAGCACGACCACCCCCCAGCACGACCACCCCCCCAGCACGACCACCCCCCACGACCACGCACGACCACCCCCCAGCACGACCACTCCCCAGCACGACCACACCCCAGCACGACCACACCCCAGCACGACCACACCCTCGATAAATCACAGGGTGCGGAGCACCCCAGCACGAACCCACCCCAGCACGACCCCACCCCAGCACGACCCCACCCCAGCACGACCACGCCCCAGCACGACCACACCCCAGCACGACCACTCCCCAGCACGACCCCACCCCAGCACGACCCCACTCCCCAGCACGACCACACCCCAGCACGACCCCACCCCAGCACTCACACCCCAGCACGACCCCACCCCAGCAAGACCACACCCCAGCACGACCGCACCCCAGCACGACCTTACCACAGCACGACCACACCCCAGCACGACCACGCCCCAGCACCACGCCCCAGCACGACGCCCCAGCACGACCACGCCCCAGCACGACCACGCCCCAGCACGACCACCCCCCAGCACGACCACCCCCCCAGCACGACCACCCCCCAGCACGACCACCCCCCAGCACGACCACACCCCAGCACGACCACTCCCCAGCACGACCACACCGCCTTGGTTGAGTGGTTGCCTGTCGTCGTGGAATGTTTCGTGGGGTGTCTCGTGGAATGTTTCGCGGGGTGTCTCGTGAAATGTTTCGTGAGGTGTCTCGTGGAATGTTTCGTGAGGTGTCTCGTGGGCTGTTTCGTGAGGTGTCTCGTGGGATGTTTCGTGAGGTGTTGCCCAGTTGGGTATCATGAAAACGTGTCCATGCTCCACATGTCTATATCCCTTTCCGGGTTCGTGGGTCCATCATGTTGTCTTCCCCCCCACTTCCCATCTTTTCCCATATTTTCTGGGGAATCGACGAGTAATTGTGCCTGTGTGTTTTGTTTCCCTCCTGAACCTCCTTCTCCCCGTGGGGGGGGGGGTCTTGCAGCCCCCCCTGGGACCTCTGGCGGCTCCACCTCCCGACCCGGCCTGCGGCCTCGAGGCCGCCCCCGCTCCCTCCCCCGCGGCTCCCGCACCGCAGCCCCTCGGGCCCAGGGGAGCTCGTCTCCGCGCTGGGGCCGTCCCCGTCATCAGGAGCGGCCAAGAGGGGGGTGTCCAACAGGGGGGGGTGCAAATCATGACCGGCGGCATGTGCGCCGCCCAGCGGGGGGGCCAGGGGCGTCATGAAATAAGAAGAGGCGCCATGAAATCTGCGGAAATATCATGACCCCCGCCATGATATCCCCCCCCCCTTAGTCATCACCCCCCTCTTTTCCGCCCCCGACGTCACTCTCTCGGGGGCGCAGGCCCCGTATGCAGGACTATGTTGAGACCGCGCCTGTGCCCTGTGCTGCCGACGACACGATCCGTTCGTGACAAGGCCCCCCCCCAAGATCGGCGGCGAGCCGGGGGGGGAAGGGAGAAGGAGAATGCCTTCTCAGAAGGCTCGACGTCCCCAGGCCCTGTGGGAAGTTTTCGGAGCCTCCCCCGGAGACACAGAGCACTTCTGAGGAGGCTGGGGTGCTTCGAAAAAGTCCCGCCGCCTTCTGAGAAGGCCTTCTCTTTTCCACTTCCCCCCCCCCCTCGCTCGCCGCCGAAACACCTCGGGACCGAAACACTGGGCCGTCGTTGCCGAGCCTCTGCTCTATATATATGCGCCGGCGGCCTGGCCCTGGGCCCTGGTCCAGTTGACCCCATCGGACCCCCGACGTCACGATCTCTTCGTGGCGTGCCCCCCCCCAAATCGGCGGCGAGCGGGGGGGGGGGGGAAGGGAAAAAGAGAAGGCCTTCTCGGAGGGCGGCGGGACTTCTCGGAAGTCCTCGCGCCTTCGGAGAATTCTACCTCTCAGCGGGCCGGAGAAATTCCGAAGCTTCCGAGAAGGCCTTCTCCTTCTCACTTGCCCCCCTCGCTCGCCGCCGACCCAACCCCACCCCAAAGCATGGACCCCTCCCCCCGCCCAGAGGCCAAGACCTGAGGAAAAATCGGGGATGGACAGCACCCCCTTCAGTAAGACGTGTCTGAGTGAAAACGACCTCGGGCCCAAACCCGTCGGGCGCAAGCCTGGAAAATGACGGCCGCGGCGCCCTCTCGAGAACCGAAAACGGACAATTCACGAATCGACGTGTCAGGTGGGGGCTCTGTCCAACCCCGAAACAACACTGGCCCGTCAGCGTCGAGCGTCGGCTCCCTCCGCCGGGGGTCTGGCCTGGGTCCTCACCTGGTCGGCTTCACCGGACCTGTCCCTGGAGGGTACAATGCCGTTTTTTATACATGATCCGCGTGCGGATCATGTAATGAAAATGCAGGGATTCAGTATCTTAAAAAAAAGATGGGTGCATGCATAAATGTACTCATACATAAATCATTATACTATATCCGATATTAAAAAAATCCGACGCCAGAGGCGCCACCGGAGGGCCCCAGCGCAGATCCAAGGATTCCGCGGGGAACTCATTCAGCTTTTCCTGTGTTGACCAGCAGTGTGCGCAGTCTTGTCTTCCAGTTTCGTTCACTCTGCAATTTTTTTCTTTGTTGACCCACGGGTAAACGTTCTCATATTTGGCGTTTCGACACTGGGCGGAGGTGGGGGGAGGGGGAGAGGTCTGGCTCCGGACCTCTGTTTGACGCGACAGTTTGCAACCGTGCGTCCTGTGGGGGAGACTCCAACTGCTCAAAACAGGCGCCCTAACGAGCCAGGATCTACTCCACGGGGGGGGGAGGGCCCGCACCGATCGGCAAAAAGAAATGAATAAGGAAACTATCACCAGCATGCGCAGCCCCAAGCCGACCCCAGGAGGCCCCAAGAGGTCTCCAAGAGACCCCAGGAAGCCCCCTGGAGGGATCCCTAGAGGCCCAACAAAAGGCTCCAAGGGCCCCCAAACGGACCCCAAGAGGCCCCAAGAGGCCACGAACGCGCAAGCAGACGCCTGCGATGGCACAATACGGGGCGGCGGAGTGAGCGAAGCGATTGAATGATAAAACGATCACCAGCACGCGCAGCCCCAAGCCGACAGCGATATCCCTTTGCCGCGCGCTCCTCGCCGCACACGGGCGACGCCCACAGCGACACGGGCGGCGAAAATCCCGCCCACAGCACGGGCAGGAGGCCGTCGGTCTCCGCCCCAGTCGAGTGCCCGTCTCCGCTTCGAGCCTGTGTTCCCCATTTTCGGAGGCTCTCGTCGCCACCGCTGGACTCGACTCGAACTTCTGGTCAGAACGCACCACAGGAGAGGTCTGGGGAGTAGCGGTGCCGGTGCCTGGTGGTTTCCGCGGGACATGTCCAGGGATGCGCCCTGGCAGGCCCGAGCTGGATCAAATCGCAAAAAATCAGGTCGGATCGGACACGGATCGGATCGCCATCGAATCGTCCCGAATCGGGCCGAGATCGAATATTTTCATCTTCTTCCTCCTCCTCCTTCTCCTCCTCCTCCTCCTCCTCCTCCTCCCTCCCTCCCTCCCTCTCCCTCCCTCCTCCTCCTCCTCCTCCTCCTCCTCCTCCTCCTCCTCCTCTTCCTCCTCCTCCTCCTCCTCCTCCTCCTCCTCCTCCTCCTCCTTTTTCCTCCTCCTCCTCCTCTTCCTCCTCCTCCACCACCAGGTCGTCGTCTTCCTCATCCTCCTCCTCCTCCACCACCAGGTCGTCGTCGTCCTCCTCCTCCTCCTCCTTTTCCTCCTCCTCCTCCTCTTCCCTCCTCCCGCCTCCCTCTTCCCTCCTCCCGCCGTCCTCCTCCTGCTCCTCATTCTCCTCCTCCTCCCTCCCTCCTCCTCCCTCCCTCCTCCCTCCGTCTGCCTCCTCCTCCCCCAGGGATACGCTTTTTGATTGGCGGCTCCAAGGAAGAGTCCAGGAAGCGGGGCGGGCGCGTATGGGGCACAGGCGAAATAATTGGTTACGAAGGCGCCTAGGCCGACGCAACAAGTGCACCTGCAAGAGGCAACATGCCCCACATTAACATGCGAGCGACCCGAACATGGGGACGCAAGCACCAGACTGGAGTGGACGGAGAGAAGTCGCAAAGTGGCGCCAGCTCAAACCGTACATTCCAGAGAGCACAGGCTAGGGCCGATCAGCCAAGTGGCAGGACAGTTGGCACGTGAGGCCGCACCGCTCACCACTACGAGGCGAGAGAGCTGGGAAGGCGCGGGCAGAAGAGGGGTGGCTGGGAGCCTCACTCACTTGGACTCCTGGGCGCGATCCGACGCGAGCCACCAACCAGTGGTGCACTGACGTCGATCCAGTCGCGGGGTCCAAGCCTAGACTGCCTGACCCGGAGTGTCGGGGGAACGGCAGCAGGCGTGGCCGAGCACCATGGACCAACCCGTAGGAGAGCATGAGTACTGTCAAAGGATGAACCACTTGCGCAGTACCAGGAGCACGATGGTGGCTCCCTCCCAGAGGTGGACCACGTCGTCGGCGAACAACGCAGGCAGCTTATCCATCACGGTGGACGGGGGAACCAAGCGGCGTGCGTCAACCGGGGGCCGTGGTGGACCAAAAGGGGGAACGTCGACAGTCGAGCAAAGGGTGTACCACTTGCCGTGCCACACTCACCCCAGGTCCGGCCCCCAGTGGTGCCGGGGCAGGCAGAGGCCCGAGTTGTCAGAACAACACCAGACAAAAGCGTGGCCCGACCTCACCTCGGAGCTCTGCGAGAGAGCCGCCAGGTGGTGCATAGACCCAAGTTCTCCAAGAGCCTCGGGAGGGGGGAAATCGTGTGTGGCCGAATCCGCAGGAGGAGATGGGGGAGGAGGAGACGCAGCCGATAGCCGCAAAATCAGGTGAATGCATGGAGGAGGGGGAGGCGACGCCATAGCAAATACACGGAGACCTTGGCCACTGTGATCACACAGCGCGATGCGGTGGGACCTCAACCCCCAGGGATACGCGATGCCTTGACTCTTTCAACCCGCGGTCCCCCGACAGCCCCCCCCGGAGCCGCTGCTTCCTCCCGAGCTGCTAACTGGAGACGGCCTCAAGGCCCGAGGCGAGGCGAGAGGCTCCCCCCCGGAGAGGCCGGCCGCGGCCAGCGCGAGGGTGGCAGGAGGAGGAGGAGGAGGGGGAGGAGGAGGAGGAGGGAGGAGGAGGAGGAGGAGGAGGAGGAGGAGGGCGGAGGAGGAGGAAGGAGGAGGGCGGAGGAGAGGAAGGAGGAGGAGGAGAGGCGGATGAGGAGGAGGAGGAGGAGGAGGAGAGGAGGAGGAGGAGGAGAGGACGGCGGAAAGGGAGGAGGAAGAAGAAGAGGAGGGCGGAGGAGGAGGGGGAAGGAGGGCGGAGGAGAAGGAGGAGGAGGAGGAGGAGGAGGAGGAGGGAGGAGGGAGGAGAAGGAGGGCGGAGGAGGAGGAGGAGGAGGAGGAGGAGGAGGAGGAGGAAGAGGAGGGAGGAGGAGGAGGAGGAGGAGGACAAGGAGGAGAGGGAGGTGGACCAGCGCGAGGGTGGCAGGGTCCTCGCCGAGAGAGTCAGGAGGCAACTACCGGGAGGCTTTCGTCGGAAGGATCAGGGAAGCTGAAGCCCCATTGTGGGTCTGTCGCGCCGGATTGGGCCTCGGATGAAGCGGGATCAAGCCAGACTCAGCGGAATTACGCTGAATTCAAACGGATTCGGCGGGGTTGAACCGGATTTCGGACCAGGGCAAAGTCAGAACTTGACCTCCCAGGAATTGCATCCGAAAGAGAGGATTCTGACATCCTCGCGCTGCGAGGGTGTCAGGATCCCCTCTATGCGAGAGAGAGAGAGAGAGAAAGAAAGAGAGAGAGAGTCCTCTCTCTAAGAGGGGGATGTCAGGGTCCTCTCTCAAAGAGTAAGAGGAGGCTTGCCATCGCTCGGACGTCCCTTCCCCGTACCCGTTTTGGCTTCGTGCGTGTCTCTTCCAGCAAAAGAACCCGAAAGGCTCCTCGATGGTCCACGCCGAGAGAAAAGGCACCTGTCCGAGCGATGCCAAGGTAGGATGAGGATGAGGATGAGGATGAGGATGAGGATGAGGATGAGGATGAGGATGATGATGATGATGATGCTGATGATGATGATGATGGTGATGATGATGATGATGATGCTGATGCTGATGCTGATGCTGATGCTGATGATGCTGATGATGCTGATGATGATGATGATGATGATGATGATGATGATGATGAGGAGGATGAGAACGCTGATCATGATGAGGATGAAGATGAGGATGAGGAGGAGGAGAAGGAAGACTCCCTCCTCCCAGCTCCCTCATCTGCCCCCTTCCCAACGCCGCCCGCGCCCGCGCCCTCCTCCACCCGAAGGCGAAAACCAGGCGCCTGCGCGGGGCGAACTCCTGCACCACGGCCACTGCGGTGCCTCTCGGGGGGGGGGGGGGGCGCCCCGCGGGCGAGGGACGACGTGGGGGGAGGGACGACGCTGGGACGTCCTCGTCGTCGTCGTCCTCCTGCTCCTCCTCCTGCTGCTCCTCCTTTCTCTCTCCTGCTCCTTCTCCTTACTGCTCCTCCTGCTCCTCCTCCTCCTCCTCCTTCTCCTCCTTCTCCTCCTGCTCCTGCTGTCCTCGTTGTCGTCGTCCCCCTCCTTCTCCTCCTGCTCCTCCTGAAGCGCTGCTCAGCCTTGCGTGCGTCCTCCCGCCCAAGCCGGCGAGGGAGTTAGGGCAGCCCCCTCGCGGTGGCGTGATGACGCGGGCTTTGTGCGCCACCCGCCAGGGCAGGGGCAGTGCATGCAATTTTGGAGGTGGCGGGCTCGAGCTTCGAGATGTTCGGACGCTGTCGTCTGTCTGCTCTCGGTGGCTTTCCAGCCCTGGGGTGATCTCCAGCATCAGCGCCTCGCCGAGAGGCGTCCAGGCGTGCCCGGATGGCCCCGAGGGGCCACCTGGGGACCAGGGTCGTGACCCGAACACAGGACGACAAGGATCACAGGGGGAGGTGAGCTGCTTGCCGTCGCTCGGACGTCCACTCCCCGTGCATTTGTCGGTTTCGCGCGTGTCTTTTGCCCGATGATCCAGGATGCTCCTCCAGGGTCCTCGCCGAAGGAAGAATGCACACGTCCGAGCGATGCCAAGGCTACGATCAGACAGTGCCCGGTTGGATACAGGGCATGTTTTAATGCATAGGATTGTTTTGATATACGGGATGTGTAGTACATGATTTATGCATGAATCAATTCATGCATGAACTCAGCGTTGCTTTTAGTACTGCATCCCTGCATTTTCAATGCATGATCCGCACGCGGAGCACGTATTAAAAACGGCACTGTAGGGGGGGGTTGGTGGACGTGCAGTCCTGACTGTCCTCTCGGCATCAGTGGCACAGCGTCGGGATGCTCCTCCAGGGTCCTCCAGGGATGCTCCTCCAGGGTCCTCGCCGAAGGAAGAATGCACACGTCCGAGCGATGCCAAGGCTGCGATCAGACAGTGCCCGGTTGGATGCAGGGCATGTTTTGATACATAGTATTTTCAAAAAAAGATGGGACTTGTCATACGTGATTCATTCATGAATAAATTTATGCATGAACTCATCGTTGCTTTTAGTACTGAATCCCTGCATTTTTAATACATGATCCGCACGCGGAGCGCGTATTAAAAACTGCACTGTGGGGGGGGGGACGTGCAGTCCTGACTGCCCTCTCGGCATCCGGTGGCACGGCGTCGTGGGCAGGCACGGCAGCTGCACAGAAGCGCGCGTGAGCGTCGGCAGGCGGTCCCCGAGAGAGGCCCCCCTATGAGGCCTTCTCGAGGGCCCGGGCACACACTCTGCAAACCACCTCGGCAGTGGCAGCTCTGTCTGTGCATGCCTATTCCTCAAAAAATCCTCCTCCTCCTCCTCCTCCTCCTCCTCCTCCTCCTCCCCTCCTTTGCGTCCTTGCCTCCTCGGTCCATCCTTGGCCGTTCCCGCCTTCAACCGAGTGTACAATGACCTCCAAAAAAATCGAACTGGCCCGCACCCACCGGCCAGAACGTGTCCCAACCGAGCGCAAGCATGAGGTTCGCCTGCCTGCCTGCCTGCCTCCCCCCTGGTCTCGGGGATCCACTGACCTGGGTCAATCCAGACCCCGTTCAGTCAGGTTTTGCAAGATCCTGAGAGATCCTGCAAGATCTTGCAAAATCCTGCGCCTGAACCCGGGTCAGTGCACCCCCTGCCTTGCAGGATGCTGCAAGATCCGGCGCTGACCCCCGTTTGCGCTGACCGCCGTCTCCTGCGCCAAGATGGTCGCGGAGGATTTGCTGGCTGGTTTCCCTGAAAAGCGGGGCCCGCCGCATCTCCCACGAAAAAGGGGGCCCAACATCAGCCGAGCCCTCACGCCCGCCCCTCGCCGCGGCCTATGGCTGCGCAGTTCCCCCCCGAGCGCGGCGTCGCCAGAGCGGGTGCCCCGTCCCCGGGAGGAGCACGGAGCGGGCGCGGCCGCAAGAGACCCGCGCACGAAGCCCAGCCCAGCCCAGCCCTCGAAGAAACCCTGAACGCAGCAGCGTCTTCAACGGCTGCGGGAAGCCACCGCGCAGCGCGCGGAGCGGAGAAACCCAGGATGCCCTGACGAAGAGCACACGGCTTCTTGAGGCGCGCTCACACTGCAATGGGGAACGTTAGGGGGGGGGGAGTGGCATCGGCGAGCACACATCGAAGTGGCATCGGCGATCACACATCGACGAGAGGATGGCAGAAGGAGGAGGAGGAGGAGGAAGAGGAAGAGGAGGAGGGGGGGGAGCAGGGGGAGGAGGAGGAGGAGGAGGAGGAGGAGGAGGAGGAGGACCAGTGTAAACCCAGGAGTCATCAACGATGTTGGAATGAACCCGCCCTCCAAGCTCCCTCTTCATAGGCCGCTGCAACTTTTCATTTCCAGTGAGAGAACTGCCTCGTTCGAAAACAACTGTTTGAAGACCCTGAAACATGCCAAAACATTGTTCTCGGAATTTCAACGCCACGGATGAACTTGACTGTTGCGTCTTGACGGCCCTGCATTGTGCCAAAACGCAATTCTTGGGACTTTAAAACAGAGGATCAACGTAACTGTTGCATTCGCATGATCCTGACTCCTTTCAAAACACTATGTTTGGTACGCTGATGATGGGAATCCGTGAAGCCCTTGCAACTGTTCAAAACCGGCGTATCGCCTCGTTGCCTTGTCGCTGCGACTGCGACGGCTTGCGGCTACTGCGATGGCACTACCTGTGTCGACATGGGCGCTGGTTCTCACGCCACCCACGAAGACTATGATCAACAACCACCAGCAATTAGCACGACGGGCGGTCTCCCTCACGACGTGGAGAGGGCGGCCCCAGAACTACTCCGCATGCTTCTCATGGGGCATCAGGGCGACATACGGTACCACCTGTGCTGGCGATCCCTGCATGCAACTACTCCGATGCCGGTTGTGCAGGCAGGTCCAACATGCCCTCGCATTCTGGGTGCGCGCTGTCACGAGTGCGCAAACGAAGGGACCGATCATGGCTTACAGAGCTCACCTGGCTTCCATTAGTGCGCAGCAGGACGACAACTGGGAGTGGAGGGGACCTCAGGGAAGCCTCCGGCTCACCGACAGGACGGGCAAGCAGCTACCCGAGCTTCGCCTGATCCTCCGATCTACCGAATGGTCCGTGCTACATAACAGGACTCGCCAGGCGAGCCCACTGGCGGCGGGCGTTCCTTTCCCGACCGCTGCACTGCGGACCGTCCAAGAGGCACTACGTACCACTCCTGACTTGGCTTCACACATGACCGCGGTGCTGTGTGGGTGTGCTATGTCAGACGCCCTCCTGCAGTCCCACACAACAGGGGAAACTTCGAATACTTGCAACCATTGCGGCGGGCCATACGTGCCCACGCTCGAGCACCACTACTGGGAACGTTCTGCCAATGACGACCTACGCCGGGGCGTCCGTGTGCCGACTGCTGGCCTTACACGCCGGCTGCGCTGGCCCACAACGGAGGTAACCAGGAAGGATGCAATTACGACGTGGCTGCCAATGGTGCACGCCATGGCCAGGATACGGCAACGGGTGCTACACGCTCGTTTTGCCACGACGCATGAATGGGGGGCCGCGTGCGAAGGAACACGGCCCTACAACCCGGGAGGGAAAATCCTTGACCACAACGGGGATCACACCAATAAACGGGACCACAACCGTCGGGACACACATTCTTGACGTGATTTTGGAATTGCATGTGTTGCGGTGCAGTACTCCTGTTCTGCCGAGAGGGACCGCTCCCTAAAAACGGTCGCCGAGGTTATCCCTCGAGGCCATCAACAACGGCTACCGGCTCTACCCCCTGCAACTGCTCAAAAAGAATGAACACGCACTAAGGCGAGAACCACACGTTGAAAAAGAACCGCCCTCAATCCGTGAAGCTCTTGCACATATGCATGACAAATGTGCGATGCGCTAAGGCGAGAACGACATCTTGACAACGAACCGCCCTCAACCCGTGAAACGCTTGCAACTGTTAAAAAAGGATGTGCGCCGCGCTGAGGCGAGAACCACATTGAAAAGACGGCCCACCCTCGATACGTAAAGCTTTTGCAAGTGTCTAAAAAGAATATGCGCCGCGTTAAGGCGAGAGCCACAGTTTGAAATCCACCCGCCCTCCATGTGTGAGACTGTTGCCACTGTTCAAGCTTCAATGCTATGAGTGGTGAAGAATTCTCAAGCGAAACGCGCGGGCAGCCCTAAAAACTAGCCTCGGGGTGCAACCGGGAGAAGCTGACTATGATGAAAAGGCATGAATGAGGAGGAGGAGGAGGAGGAGGAGGAGGAGG
>CAUYUJ010014571.1:112706-156542 GCA_963575745.1 Prorocentrum cordatum | reverse complement strand
CCCTCCTCCTCCTCCTCCTCCTCCTCCTCCTCCTCCTCCTCGTCTTCCTCCTCCTCCTCGTCCTCCTCCTTATCCTCCTCCTCCCCATCGTACCCCGCCATCGTAGCCCTTGTGAAGACGCTTACAATATCGGGGGCGCGCAAGCATGGATTAGCGATCCATGGATGTGGCACGCAGTCGCCAAATCCATGGATCGGGAAAATGCCCTCCCCAAACTTCGGCTGGTGTCACCTCGTTCGGCGGCGGAAATCCGCGAGTTCCTACTATGCAAACGGGACCTGTCGCTAATCTACGCCCCCTTGATCCATGTTTGTGATCGCCTGACAGTGGGGGATCGACCACAAGAAACCTTCCACAAGAAACCCAACCCCGAGACCCCGGCGGGAACGTGGCGCTTTCCGTGGCAAAACCATGGAAAGCCAAGAAGCCCAGGGCACCCTGGAGGCAAGCAGGGTGTTTCTTGGCATGGGTCTCCACTGCAGGGTCTTCTGTCGCAAGGGTGCCATTGTGTCGTTCGTTCTTCTTCACGGGGAGGCGGAGGGGAAGCAAGTAACAGAGGCCTTCCAGATGGGGCCAGATCGGAGGATCGCGCCCCATCGTGGATGCATCGACGATGTGTCAGTGATGCATCGGCAATGTCGGTCGAGCATCGGCAACGTCGGCGATGCATCGGCGCCATCTGCGTGGAGAGCATCGGGCCCCACATCGAGCCGCATGGCCACTGCATCGGCGATGCGGTGCGATCCCTCGACCCCATCGGACCGCACCTGGGAGGCTTCGAGTCCAAGAGGGAGGCGTCCAGAAGGGGGGGCTAGCAAATTATGGCCCGATGCATGTACGCGGACGACGGGGGGGCCAGCGAACGCGTCGAGAAAAGAAGAGGGGGCCATGAGATCTGGGAAGTTAAGGCCCCCGCCATGACATCTCCTCACATGCGAGGCCCCGAGGCCCAGGCTTCTATCGTTCGCCTTTCTTCGAGAGAAAGCGGAAGAGAAGCAAGCAGGCGCCTGCCACTGCCAGGAGCACGCCGGCGCACACCGTGGCACGCGCGGCCCGCCGCTCGGCGCCTCCGGCCGCGAGCACAAGCGCACGGCGGCGGGCGACGCGAGCCAGCACAGAGGAAACGGATCCTGCGGGGGACGGGTCCGATGACCAGCCCGTGACCGGCCCGTGACAAACCCCTCCCGCCCCCTCCGCCGCTCCCCCCCCAGGCTAGTCACATCACGATTCGCACTAGCGCCGTTCAGAAACAAGCTATTCCCGAGCATTCTCAGACGAGCATGATGTGGCCAACCTTCTCCCCCCCTTTACCCCCGCCCTTCCCGGGTCACGCCCGTTATCGCCAGGGGACAAAAAAGAGTGGATTACATGTAAAATCCCTTTGTTCCCTACCTAGGCTCTGCCTAGAATGGTTTTTACCCTCTGGGCTTAAAGGGGCCGGGCAATGGAGAGCGCCCCGGGCGGTTCCCCCAGTATCCGCCCCGCGGTTCCCCCAGCTACGTCCCCTTAGTTTAACGTTGCTTATCTCATCTTAGCTTAGCTTATTTCATGCTAGCTTAGCTTAGCTTAGTTTCACCTTAGTTCAGGTTTATCTTAGTTTATATTACCTTCAGCATAGCTTCGCTGAGGTTGAACATGGCAGAGCACAGCAAAACACAACATAGCATAGCATAGCGCAGCATACCATATCATAGCATCGCCCAGCATACCATAGCATAGCGCAGCATAGCATAGCGCAGCATAGCATAGCACAGCACAGCACAGCACAGCATAGCATGGCATAGCTTTGCATATCATAGCATAGCGCAGCACATCATAGCATAGCATTGCGTAGCATAGCATGGTATAGCATAGCATGGCAACTAACGTTGTTTTCCTAGGGGCTCCAACTTCTAGGTCGGGTCGCACTGGGGTAATGCGACTTTACGATCGGATTGATTTTGCAAAGGATTCGCAAATTGGAAAGAAAGCGTTTCACGGACGTTTGCCTTGGGAACATTCGGCGGCGCGTTTCGAAGCGGGGGGGGGCCCCCCCCCAACACTCGGCGCCGTCGATCAAAACCAGGGGGACTCCCCTCCCCCCCAAACCCTTCCCTTCCCGAACGCCCCCCACCCCCCCCTCCCAGGGGGGGGTTCACGCCCCCCCCCCCCGGCGCCGGCGCCGGCGGCCGCCAACAGCGCCGACGGCGCGGACGCAGCGACGATGACCAGAGGCAGCCCAGAGGGACGGGGGGGAGGTCCAACCCCCCGCCCCTCCCCCTGGCGCCGAGGGGGAAGGGGGTTCAAATCCCTCCCCCCAACCCCTGGCGCCGGCGCCGGCGGTGACGGCGGCCAGCAGCGCAGGCGCTGGCGCCGGCGACAGCGGGGACGCAGCAACGATAACCATCACCAGCACCACCACCACCACTACCACCACCGCTTCAACCCACCACCACCACCAACCCACCACACAACCACCACCACCACAGCCACCACCACCACCACCACCACAATTCACCATCGCCACCACCACCACGTAACCCACCACCACTACCACCACCACCACAATCTACCACGCCACCGCCACCACCGCCACCACCGCCACCACCGCCACAACCACCACCACCGCCTCAACCATCACCACCAGCACAACCACCACACCACAACCACCACCACCACCACCGCCGCCACCACCACCACCACCACCTCCACAAACCACCGCCACCACCACAACCCACCACCACCACAACCACAAATCACCACCACACCACCACCAAACCACCACACCACCACAACCCGCCACCACCACCACCACCACAACAACAACAAACCACCACACCACCATCACCACCACCACTGCCACCACCACCACCACCACCACCAACACAACCACCCACCGCAACAAACCACCACACCACCACCACCACAACCACCACAATCACCACCACCGCCACCACACCACCACCACAACCCACCACAACCACCACCACCGTCCTCTTCGACGCTCCCCGCCGCCGCCGCCCGCCGCCGCAGGCGCCGGCGCCGGCCCACAAAAGGAAATCGTCGTCCCCGCCGCCGCCGCCAGCCGAGGAGAGGGAGAGAGGTGACGTATGGGGGGGGAGGGGGGAGGGTTCGAAAGCCCCTCCCCCCCTTCCGTCACGGGAAGGGGGGGGAGGAGTTCGAACCCCCCCCCTCCATCCAGGGGGGGGGTCCGGTTCCAACCCCCCCCCCTCCAAGCGACCACAGAACGCGCTCTTTCACACATTGACATCTATAGTGTGGAGTCTAATTAAAGCCCCTGTGTGCGACTTTTCGGTAAGGTCCTTCGTGTGGATTCTGACATGTTGAATTCCTGGGGCCCCTGCTAAGCTGTCTTGGGGCCCTCCGGGGGCTCTGCGGAGCTCCTCTGGAGGCAGGAGCGGGCAGACGCTCGGGCGCTCCAGGAGCCAGGCGGCTCTGGACAAGTCTCGGGTCGTCCGAGGTCTGGGCAGTCAATCGCCCATCTGGTGCAAGCGCTACTTGGGAATCTAGGGGAAGACGCAACAGCATCAACATAAACCGTTGGTGCCCTGCGCGGATTGCTGAGATCTGCGCTGGACCCCTCTCCCCGACGCGCGGAGCGTGCCAGGGATGTCGCCGGAGGCGCCGCCGGGGCATCCAGCGCGGATGCAAGAAATCCGCGCGGAGCGCCAACAGATTTTGCTCGTAGTGTTTGTTTCTTCTTTAATAATTGTCAGGGTCCCATGCCCTCGGCGAGAAGGGCGACGACGTCGCACGAGATCAAGCAACAGCCTGCATTCCCAGACATGCGACGTCTCGAACTTTTCAATGCGGGGTGCCTCCGAAGTCCCGACCTTTTCCCCAGGGTTGGTTGTTCCTGCTGTGCCGTTTTGTTACGGTCCATGAGCCCAGCGATGGACCCCTGAGGCCCAGAACAGGGAACACTTCCGCATTGAGTTGGAGGTCTGGGTTGGGCGCAGCACAGATAGCTGCGAGGGACGACGTGCACCCTGCTTGTCGAACTGTGCCACTACTGACACGCGCCTATCCCTCGGCATACTCCTCGTCCTGGCCCTGCTCCTCCCCCCGCATCCTCCCCCTCTCTCCCGCTCCGCCTCCTCGTCCTCTGCAGCGTCCCCCTCGTCCCCGTCCTCACCCCTTCTCACCTTCCCGACTTCTGCCCTCGTTCTCGCCTCCAACCACTCTTCAAGCCTCCTCCTTTCTTCTGATACCCTCCATCACCACCCCTCCTCCAATGTCTCCCCCAGGCTCAGTTGAGGCGTGCAATGATGAGGGCTGAGCTTGTACTGGTGCTGTTGTTGTCTCTGCTCCGACGCTCTCTCTGTGTTGCGACACTCACGTGTTTATTAGAGGCCTCCTAGATGGCGTCCGAGTAGATGGGGTCGAAGGATCGCGCCGCATCGTCAATGCATCGTCGATGCATCGGCGACGCATCCGCGACGTCGGCGCGGGGAAACACGGGCTCCACATCGAGCCGCATCGTCGATGCATCGGCGATGCGGCGCGATCCCCCGACCTCATCTGCTCGGACCACATCTGGGAGGCCTAGAGTGTTGTTCCGCCACGTTGGAAATCCCCTTTGGATGACTCATCGGTCGGAAGAAGTAGGTAGAAACATGAATATGAAGGCGTTGAACGTAGATGGGGTGTCCGCCCGCCCCCGTGTCCGCCCGCCCCCTGAGGAGGATGGAAAAGGTGAGGCCACTTGATCATAGAAGTAGGAAGGCGCTGAAAGTGGATTGGAACCTGGGAACCCGAGAATGCCGGCTTTCCACGACCGAGGGGTCCTCAACGCCGAGTGGGCGGCACAGGCCGCCGAGGCTCGCCGTCAGCTCCGAACGCGGGGACCCCGAGCGCCAGAGCCCCCCCCGTCGTGGGCCCGAGCTGCGCTGCAAGCTCCTCTCTGGAAGAAGGATTGCAAAAAAAACAAAGGATTGCAACGAAGGATTGCAAAAAAAACCCTTCGTGAACGAAGGATTGCAACAAAAGCCCTTCGTGAACGAAGGGTTTTTTTGCAATCCTTCGTTCGAAGGGTTTTTTTTGCAATCCTGGGTTTTTTTGCAATCCTTCGTTCAGGGGTGGGGGGGGGGCCGTGCACCGCCTGTGCACCGCCTGTGCACCGCCTGTGCAGCGCCGCTTGTGCGACCAGCCCCTGACACCAGGTCGGGCATGTCCTCCTGCAGGCGGATTTTGGAAGGGGGGAGAACGAGGAGTCGAAAGATGCGAAAACAGGTACGCCAACACAGTCAAGCAGGCGCCCCCTGACCCTTTCTATGTCTGAGCACTCCTCCTGCAGAGGGACGTGCACGACCTGACCTTGACCGCCAGGAGCCCCCGCGACGCGGCCAGGCCTCCCCACTGCACGCCTGCGCACCAGGCCTCCCGCGGAGGAGCGCCGGGCGCCCGAAGAGGGGGCGCGGGGCGCGCCCGAGGCGCGCGGCGTCGTGCGCAGGAACAGCACGGAGGGGAAGATGTACACGATCAGCGCGCCGAAGATCGCGCCCCCCAGATTGACGACGAAAGCGACCTGCCCCCCCGGGCTCATCGATGCGCCGATCCCGGTCCCCACCGCCGCAGCCTTGGCCCCCCCTGGCCGACGTACCCACACGGGGACGCACGCCTGCCCCTCCGGCTTTCCCTCGGGCCTGTCCCCATCGAGCAGGGCGGGGGCTGGTGCGGTTGAGATACAATCGAGGCGTTGACCTAAGGAACCCTAAATACGGAACGAGGCCCCTATATTCCATAAGTTGAACTTCGATTTCAAATCGAAAACCTAAGGAAAATCCAAGGCAAGCTGCGAAACAATTAAGGAACAAAGAGCCCCTCCCCAACGAAAAGGGTTCCTTCTTCAGGGCCCCGACTGTACCACGGCCCAGTGGGGATGTAGATTGGTTAGGCAATGCTGGCCCTCCCCCCTCCTCGGACGTCGACGACGGCGCGCAGTGGTCAGGACCAGTTAACACTGAATCGGGAAATCGGATCGAATCGGAACGTAAGTCGGATCCGACTGCATCGGCTCGGAGTCAGAATCGGATCGACTTTGCTGCGCAAGGATGCACAACAACGCCACGCAAACTTCGGGGAACAATAGATCGTCAGAATATCCGATAGAACGACTTCCACGACCACTAGCCTGAAACCTATATCTCAGAGGTGTCCCAAAAACCGATCCCCCCGAATAGTCCCCCCCTTGGACCACCACTGAACCGGCCCCACCCCCTTACCCGCCCCCCCCGCTCCGGGAACCTGGAGTGCTGACGTACCCCCCGCCCCCAGAGCAAGGTGGGGATTTTGAACCCCCCATTCGCCCTTCCAGGGAGCGTTTCTCTGACTCCCCTGAGACGACGCCAAGACGAGGACAACTTCGGGTGAGAATGGATCGAGAACCTCTGGGCTCCGGCGGCTGTGGAGGATGTCTCAGGCGCCGCGGCCTTCTCAGAGCCTTCCGGACATAGGAAGGCACCAACTATACACCAACACCGATCCTGGCCAGGATCACCCTGGGCCCAGGATCGGTGTATACGCCCTCCTGCCTTGCGCAAGAAGGCATATACACCGATCCTGGGCCCAGGGTGATCCTGGGCCAGGATCGGTGTTGGTGTATAGTCGGTGCCCTCCGAGGACAGCTCGCAGCGTTCAGGACCCTCGGGAACATATTCATTCTCGTCCCAGCCCCGTCCAAACCCCCCCTTCTCGCTGCTGGCAAACACCGACGGCGAGCACCGGCGCCCGAAGACGACGACGACGACGACGACGGCGACGACGACGAACGACGACGAACGACGGACGACAAACTACGGAAGACGGCGACGGACGACGACGACGGACGACGAAGACCCTGGCCGTGGACGAAGACGAGGGCGACGAGGGCGACGACGATGGAGGACTGGCGACGGAGAACGGACGACGACGACGACGACGACGACAGCGGACGACGGAACACAAACGACGGGCAACGACGACGGCGAAGACCGACGACGACAACAACGACAACGGACAACGCGACGGACGAACAACGACGACGGCAAACAACGGACAACGGACGACGATAACGAAGTGACAAAGAACGAAGGTCAATCAACGACGGAAAACGAACGACGACACGACGACGGACGGAAGACGGAGGACGAACGACGACGACGAAGACATCGACGACGGACGAAGGACTGCAGACGACGACGACGAAGATGACCAAGGCACACAAACGAAAGAAAAACAACAAGGACGGACGACGACGACGACGAACGACGAAGACGACGACGAACGACGACGTTGGACGACGACGAGAACAACGACAACGACGACGGACGAAGGACGACACGACGACAGCGACGAGGACGGGGGCAACCGATGACGACGAAGACAAGGACGAAGGCGACGACGACGACGACGACTACGACGACGACGGCGACGACGGCCACGACGGCGACGTCGACGGCGAAGACAACGCCGACGCCGACGCCGAGGACGGACGGCGGCGGCGACGACCGATGACGAAGGCGACGACGACGCGGTCGGGCGGGTCGTCAGGCGGGCACCAATGGGAGGGTCGGTCGGTCGGAACATTTATGTATGATGCATCAAAGAGCTGGCACGTAAGAGCCCTAACTGGCGGGTCGGGTCGGGCGGGCGGACCCCAGCGGCGGGTCGGGCCCGGCGAGCGTGGCATGGAAGTATGATGCACAGTGGGACTGGCACGCACGAGCCCTAGCTGGCGGGTCGGCTCGGGCCGGCGGGACAGTAAAGTATGCTGCCTAATCTGGCTAGCACGCAAGAAGCCTCAAGGGCGGGCCGGGTCGAGCAGACGGACCCTATGGGGCGTGTCGGGTCGGACGGGACAGAAAGCCGCCGCCGTCGTCGTCGCTGTCGTCGTCGTATTCGTCGTCGTCGTTGTCGTCGTCGTGGTCGTCGTTGTCCGTCGTCGTCGTCGTCGTCGTCGTCGTGGTGGTGGTGGTCGTTGCCGTGGTCTCGGTCATCGTCGTCGTCCGTTGTCCGTCCTCCGTCGTCCGCCTTCCGTCGTCGGCCGTCCGTTGTCATAGTCGTCGTCGTCGTCGTCGTCCACCGTCCGTCGTTGTCGTCGTCGTCGTCGTCGTCCGTCGTTGTCGTCGACGTCGTCGTTGACCGTCGTCAGTCGTTCCTTGTCGTCGTCGTTGTTCCTCGTTCGTCATTCATCGTTCGTCGTTCGTCGTTCGTCGTCCGTCATCCGTCGTCGTCTTCGTCTTCGTCGTCGTCGCTGAGCGTCGTCCGTCGTCCGTGGTCGGAGTCGGCGTCATCGTCGTCGTCGTCGTCTTGTTAGCCTCACTCCTGGCCACGCCCCCCTCCTTCCCTTTGGCACGGAGTGGTTGTGCTCATGGAAAACCCTCCTCCTTGCGCGGGGGGGGAGCACCCCTCCCATTGCCAGTGCACACGCACAGAGAAAACGCTCTTCGAGCGCACTCCTTAATCCGCGGGGACCGGAGGCACAACGTAACGCCCCCCCCCCCCAGACTGTGGTGCCTGACGCACTGCGGCAGCGCGCGGGACGCACTGAGGGGGGGAGAGTTATATTGTGGGGGGGAAGTGGGGGAGGGGAGGGGGCATAACTCGCGTTACAGTCGGGGCCTTGACCTAAGGAACCCTAAATAAGGAACGAGGCCCTTGTTTCCATAAGTTAAGGTTCGATTTCCCATCGAAAACCTGAGGAAAACCTAGGGCAAGCTGTGAAACAATCAAGGAACACGGAGCCCATCCCCAACGAAAAGGGTTCCTTCTTCAGCGCCCCGACTGTATGGGGGGGAAGTGGGGGAGGGGAGGGGGCATAACTCGCGTTATGACCCCGAGGCCCACAAAAACACTCTCTGGCGACTGTCCGAAGCAACACCGGATCGGGCCAGCCAGAATCGACATCCAATCTCGGATCGACGATCCCAGAACCGCCTGGCCTGCACCCCCCCCCGCCCGGCCAGCTCTTGGACTCAGACCTAGATGACGGTTCGAACTCTACAGTCGGGGCGCTGACCCAAGGAACCCTAAATAAGGAACGGGGCCCCTTTCTCCCATAAGTTGAACTTCGATTTGCCATGGAAAACCTCAAGGAAACAAAAGGCAAACTGCAGAGCAATCAAGGAACACCGAGCCCCTCCCCAACGAAAAGGGTTCCCCCCGACTGTATCCAGACTGGCGGGCAACTTCACTATGTCGCACACCACACCTACCCACCGTGTCGTCTTTGGTGGCAACTCACGGGAGCCTCCCGTTCTAACTTATCGGCTCTTGCGAATCGACTCTAATCGACTGCAGTCGACGCTCATCGGCGCAAAATCGACGCTAATCGGCGCTAAATCGACGCTCATCGACGCTAAATCGGCGCTATCCGATCGACTCCCAAATGCGATTTGACGCTAAGCGACGCTAAAGACGGAATCAAGAGCGTACACGAGGCTTTCACGATTTGCTGCCGACGTCGTCCGTCCTGCCCGTCTCTTCCCGTGCGCAGGCCGTGGCACAGCTGCACAGAGCAGCTGCGCGCGCGAGTGACCACGTGCGCAGGACGGCTCACCATCAGGACGGGGTCCCGGAAGTCCCGACCCGTTCCCCGGGACTGGTTTTCCATCCTGATTCGTTTTTTGACGTTCCCGAGGTCCGCCGAGGGTCCCCCGAGGCCGAAAATGGCCAAAAACTGTCCGTCCTGATTGTTTCACGACGCGATCATGTCTCTGATTATGACTTCTGGTGCGACTTCTCTCGCTCGGCACGTCCTCTCTCGCGCGGCACGCTGGCCGCACGCCGAAGACACGTACGACGAGTACGCGCCGAGGGAAGCTCCCGCCGACGCTCGCATGTGCCAGCAGCGGGCGGCGACTGCCCGCCCCAGCCGACCAGCCATAACTGGGGGAGCTGTGGTCCTTACCCCCCTGGGGGAACCCATCGCATCGACGATCTCTTGAGAGTCAGGGGGGCGTAAGACCCGGGTACAGGGGACTCGGAAATTCCCGACGAGGTCGTCAAGAAAATTACGAGGCCGAGCCTGCATTTTGGCGAGGCCTCCCGCTGCAGACATCCCACGAAACTCCTGCACGTCAAAATCCGAGTCGCGGTCGTCAAAAAACGATGGCGAACCCGAGTCCTGGCAAACCCGGGTCTTACGCTCCCCCGAGAGAGGGGTGTCGAAATCGATGGGTCGGTCCCCCCAGGGGGGTAAGCACCACAGCTCCCCCAGTCGTGGCGACTGCCCGCCCCCCGCCCCCTGGGGACGTTCTTGAGCACCAGCGCGGAGACGGTGATGGCCGATCCGCAGAACCCCGACGGGTGCCGCCACAGAAGCTCCGAGGGTGCTGGCCATCGCTCGGACGTCCATTCCCTGTGCTTTTTGGGGGGTTCGTGCGTGGTTTTTTCACCAGATGATCAAGGATGCTCCTCGATGGTCCTCGCCGAAGGAAAAACGCACACGTCCGAGCGATGCGAAGGGTGAGTTCAGCCTGTGCCAGTCTGCCCAAGCTACGGCGCACAGGTTACCGACCATCAGCGCAAGACAGACGTGCGGGCACGGCGATAAGCACTGGTCGAAAACATACAGTCGGGGCCTTGACCCAAGGAACCCAACATAAGGAACGAGGTCCCTTTTTTCCACAAGTTAACCTTCGATTTCCTGTCGAAATCATGAGGAAAGCCTAAGGCACGCTGCGAAACACTGAAGGAACGCGGAGCCCCTCCCCAACGAAAAGGGTTCCTTCTTCAGGGTCCCGACTGTAAGCGCAAGACAGGCGTGCGGGCACGGCGGTAAGCACTGGTCGAAAACATCATGCGACCCTGGAACCCTCAGACGGACTCGATATCAAAATGGCAGCCCCTGGCAGAACTGAATGGGAATGCGATCTCGCCGCAGGGAAAAAAAACGACGGCATACGGTGCATTCTGCACGAGCCAGTGTTAGCCCATACATGGTTTTCCTTGGAGAGGGAAAAAAAGTGTACAAATCGAAACCTTCGGAAGTCCGAACAAGTTTCTTGGATCGGCGTTGGACACCCATCCTACTTCCTGGCGCGCGGAGCGCCCGGGAAGGCCAACACAGATCTGGCAAAACCGCACGGAACCTCGAAAGCTTATGTTTAAGCAGTTTGCTTCGGATGAATGTTCCAGGTAAGCCCTTCTGGCCGCCTTCGTGACAACACTCATCCCTTAGACGTGTACTGAGGCAAAGGAGTGAGAACCATAAGGTGCACGGATCTTCGACGAATATCTGTATATGTGTATATATATAGGTGTATATATACATATATATATATATATATATATATATACCCATACATGTGTTATACATATATATGTGTGAATATATATATATATATATATATATATATATGTATGTACATGTATAGATCTTGGGGCCCTTTCGGGAATGATCTTGGGGGCCCCTTGGGCCGTGTTGGAAGCCTCCTGGGCCATCCGGAGGCCATTTTTGGTGTGTTAGAACGATCTTTCCGCGACTTTAGGCCCCTTGGAGGCTTCTCGCGGCCCTTTTCATCTGCGTGGGGGATGTTTTGGGCCGTCTGGGGGTGTCCCTGGCGGCCGGCCCGGCCTGGTCCTCCCATGGAGTGTTGGGGGCCCTCCCGAGCCCCCCCCCCCGCCTCGTGAGTAGTTACGTGCATTTATATACATATACACATAGATATACCTATATGCATGCACACATCTATATATATATATATATAAAAAAAGTCGCTGCCACGTGGAATTCTCGACTCCTTCGCCAGGACCAGCTTTTCATTCTGAACTGTTCGATTGATGGTCCCAAGGCTGGCAACAGACCCTGGAGGCCGAAAACCGCAACTACGTTTGGCCGATATTGTTTGTTTCGAGTGGTCAGAGGTCTGGATACGGACCGAAAGCCACTGGCAAAATACAGATATCCTGCGCTCCCCCCTCCTGGACGGCGGCAGTGGCTTGGAGCCTCGGGATAGAAGTATCAGAGTAGTCAGCAAGTGGTTGCGCCTGCTTGACGTCACCTCGCGAGAGCCCATCGGGTGGGGGAGGAGCAGGGAGGGGGATGAGCAGGATCAAGGGGGGGAGAGAATAGGGGAACAAAATGTGACATAAACATAAAAACTCGGAGGTCCACGCGGATTTCTCGGATCGGCGCTGGACCCCCCTCCCTGGCGCGCTCAGCGCGCCAGGGGCGGCGCCAGAGGCGCCGCCGGGGGGCCCCAGCGCCGATCCGAGAAATCCGCGCGGACCTCCGAGTTGTTTATGTTTATGTCACTTATTTTGTTTCCCTAGAGAAAGACGCTCGACGGCCCAAACCTGTACCGAGGTGCTGGGGCGAGGGCGCAGCGTCGCCGACCTGCCCAGGCGGAGACCTCTGCTTACCGCCGCCGGGGGGGGGCAGCGGTCTGTATGAGCAGCCGCGCACCTGCACGCGTGAGCAATGCAGGCAACTCGCCGTCGCTCGGACGTCCATTCCCCGTGCATCTGTCGGTTTCGTGCGTGCTTTTTGCTGCTCGTGGGTCGAGGATGGTCCTCGATGGTTCTCGCCGAAGAAAAAATGAACACGTCCAAGTGATGACAGGGCAGCGTGACGCGTCTGGCAGCACCGCCGCGCGGCACCCCTCCCGTGCGCCGGCCGGCACGGCAGCCGTGCCCGTCCAGCCGGCGCGGCCTGCTGGGCACGTGCGCTCCTCGACGCGGCTCCGCGCCGCCCCGGGCCGCGCCCGCCACGGCCGACCCCTCGCGCGAGCCGCCCGACATCACTGGGCCCCCTCAGCGATCCTCGACTCAGGTCGGGCACGTCCCCCTACAGGCGGACGTCTGACGGAAAGTAGGCCGTACGCAACACATGCTTCGAAGCCGAAAGCTCAAAAGCAACAAACTAGAAGCATCCTCCCCCGACTACATTGGGCTATGTTTGAGCATCCTTGCCGTCGAGGGACATGCCCGACTTGATCCTCGTCGCCTGGCACACATCTCTGAAGGGGCCCCAGGACGCACAAATATAAGTACACACGAATAAAAAGATCCCCCATCTTCTCCCACATTGTCTGGGCCTCCGCCTCCCCCCCCACTCCCCATGATTTCCCACACTTTCCTGGGAGTCGACGATGAATGGTGTCTCTCTGTGTGTGTGTGGTTCCCCTCCTGATTGCTGTCGAGGGACGTGCCCGACTCGACCCTCGCCGCCTGGCACATGCACAGCTCGGGCCCAAGAGCGGCAGACGCAGTGTCCTGCCGCCTGGGGAGGTTCTGGGGAGAGGGCGCCCGACTGCTCTCACCGACGACGACGACGACGACGACGACGACGACGACGACGACGACGACGACGACGACGACGCCCGGGGGGCCGCTCGGGGGACGGCACGCGGGCGCTCCCCGGAGAGGAGAGGCCCCGGGGGCCCGCGGGCGCGCGGCCCGCGGGCGCCTCGCCTCCCCTCGGGCCGGGCGAAAGGGGGGGATAGCTCGGGGATGGACAGACCTCCCTTTAGTAAAACGTGGTTTAGTGAAAACACCTTCGGGCCCAAACCTGGCGGGCGCAAGCCTGGAAAATGACGGCCACGGCGCCCTCTCGAAAACCGAAAACGGACAATTCACTAATCGACGTGTCACTGTTGGGGGTTCTGTCCACCCCCGAGGATAGCAAAGGGGGGGGGTGAGAGTCAGCTCACGTAGCTGATTCTCCCGGCGCCGGAGGCGGCCATATGTTATCGAGGAATGGGCCCCTCGGTGGGGCCGAATAAAACAGGGCTAGGATCGGGATGAATCGCTCCAGAGCGTTCCGGAGCGCTCTCAGAGCGTTCCGGAACGCTGTGGAGCGGCCGCGGCGCCCAATACATCCTCCAAACCCGCCGATTCTCAGAGATTTCGAGTTACCCCGATCCGATGTTGTCCCGATCTTCGCGTCGTTGTACCGAAACCAGCCGCATGCCGCAAATTTCGTGCCCCCCCTTTCCCTGTCCCCCCCCCTTTCGTCCGGCCCGACCCGTTCGCCGAGGCGGGGAGCGCCGCGCCGAGGGCCGCCGCGGGCGCCCGGAGGCCTCCAGCCGTCTGTGGTTCCCATCGTAGGAGGGCAGTTTTTAAGACATAGGATGTTTCAAACATAGGAGTTGTGATACACGATTGATTTATGGGTAAATTTATGCATGAGCTCAACGCTGTTTTCAATACTCAGCCCTGCATGTTTGATACATGATCCGCACGCGGAGCATGTATAAAAAACGGCACTGTACTTCAGGACCACCTCCCAGGACAAAAAGTCGGGCGTTGGCAGAGCTGGGTTTCGTGGGACCTGGTTCAGTGATGTGTGTTGGGGGGCGTCCCCCCCGCCCGTTCCACCAAACGGAGCTGCTGTCGCCCGAAAAAAAAACACCATCTGCGGCAGACCTGGTCCAGTGACTCTGGCCACTTCGGGGGCTCCAGGGTCCTACCACCAACTGGGTCCCCTTCTACACGGGGTCCTGGCCATACCGCCATACCCGAAAAAGCTCGAGCACCCTGGAAAGCATGGCAGAGACAAGGTCGAGCGAGAGTCGCCCCCCGGGCCCGGAGCGCCAGGAGCGACCCGGCCGCGGCCCTCTCGTGGTGCTCGGGAGCTCCTCCCGGTGGTCCGGGCGGAAGTTGGCTGGAACCAGCGGTTGGAACGTCATCAAGGGAACAAATAGTGTTCCAGTGGTCAGGGCTGAAGTTGGCTGGAACCAACGGTTGGAACATCATTAGGGGAACAAGAAGTGGCATAAACATATAAAACTCGGAGCTCCGCGCGGACTTCTCGGATCGGCGCTGGACCCCCCTCCCTGGCGAGCGGAGCGCGCCAGGGGCGGCGCCAGAGGCGCCGCCGGGAGGCCCTAGCGCCGATCCGAAAAATCCGAACGGAGCTCCGAGTTGTTATGTCTATACTATGCCACTCTTAGTTCCCCTAATCATAGCTCCAGCCTCGAAGCCGAAGCCCCCAAGCACTGCCCCCCCGGCGGCGCAGCGCCTCCAGAGGCCCTCCAGATGGGGTCGGCGGAGCGCGCCGCATCGTCGATGCATCTCGCCGAAGCCTCGGCGACGTCCGCGATGGATCGGCGACGGCGGCGTGGGGAAACATCGGGCCCGGCATGGAGCCGCATCGGCGATGCGGCGCGATCCTCCGACCCCATCTACACCGACCCCATCTGGGAGGCCTATAGACGAGCACCTCCCTCCCCCGGAGCGCCCAGAATCGGAACGACAAGCCGCATCGGCGATCGAGGTGCATCGGAGCGGCGGACACCGGCAGCCAAAACGGGAGAGGCCGGATTGGCACACACCGGCAGGCTGGCCGGCCTCCGCTGGGAGACGTCTGTCGGAAGCGCTGGGGCTCTCCCTCGGGGGTCCATCCCGCATGGTCCATGGTCCACTTGGCGGTGGTTGCGGCTCTAATATGCGGTACCCAGAACTGGAGCATTGAGTCTTGAATCTGAGCTTTGAGTCACCCCCCGTCGCGGCACCCACTCGGCCAGACTACCGCACCCCCACTGTGGCCGGGGGTGGGAACAGCACGGTTGTCTTCGGTGCTACCCCCTCCGGCGATATCGCTGGCACATTGAAACGCGACGGTCGCCGCTCGTCTACGGGAAGAGCCATCGAGAGCCTTACAGTTAAGTCGGGCATGTCCTCCTACATGCGGATTTTGAACCAAAAATTAAACATACTCAAAAACATAAGCAGATTCAACAAATAATTGAAAAATCGTCCAAAGACTGTTTGGAACAATGTTTGAATATTCCTCCTGTAGAGGGACACGACTTACCTTACAGTGAAATGAACGCTGAAATGCCATGAGAATACCAATGGGAAACCAATCGGAAAGGGCCTCCACAAGCCCGTTGACACCCAGACTGCCCGACTCTCTCAAAACAAAACGCCCACGCTCTGGGGGAGCGGGGGCGCTTCTTCTCAGAGATCCGGCTTCCCGAGATGCGGCAGGCATCGCACCCGAACTCTGGAAGTGGGCATCCTCCTCCTGCTCGTCGTCCTCGTCCTCCTCCTCCTCCTCCTCCTCCTCCTCCTCCTCCTCCTCCTCCGGCAGGCATCGCACCCGAACCCTCGAACTTTGGACGTCCACCAGGCATAGTAGCACGGCCTGTGGGCGCCAGCATCGGTAGGGCATCTCGGGCAGAAGGCCAGACGTTTGGGGGGGGTGTTAGGTGTTCGTCCCCCTGGATGCCACAAGAAGCGACGGGAGGCCTCGGGATGCCATCAGCTCGTGCTCAGACCCACTCGGAGTCAGACACACTCATACGCACTCAGACTCGGAAGTTCATGCTGAGACGCGCTCACATTCAGACAGACTCGTTCCCAAAGACTCTCTGAGTCTATACCACCCATACTGAACTACTCATACTCGGCCATACTCGCACTAATCATCCCGCACATTCGGACTTACCCACAGCCCATCACTCATACTCAGACTCACTCATACTCAAACTCACCCGCACGCATACTCACTGATGTTCGGACTCGCTTGCATCCGGACCCCATCACACTCAGACCCACTCATACCCAATCGTTCATATTCAACTTACTTCGGCCAAGACCAATTCAAATTCAGCCACTCGTGTTAAGACCCTCTCATGTCGAGTCTCACTCGTACTCAGAGCCACTACTACTCGGACCGACTCGTAGCCGAACCGACTCAAAATCAACCGATCAAACTCAGACTCATCCACGCACATAATTACGCAGACTCACTCGAACAAGTTCGCTCGTACTCAGACCCGCTAAGACCCAGACTCGCTTAAAGGGCACACTAGAACGCATATGCCCGTGTGGAGATGTGCGGTGCTGGCTGGCCGTTGTCCTGTATCATTTGGACATGGCCTCCTTATTTTCCATCGCCCATTCGCGGTCCGTGTCGGTCTCCTGGGGCACGCAAACCGAACATTGGACAGTTGCGCTTTACAACTTTCGGGCCCATGACCGAACATGCCACCGATTGACTGGCCAAAAGCCCCCCCCCACACCCACCCCGCCTACCTCTAAGAGGGACATGACTCCGTCTCGCAGACCAGTGAAAGCCAGCGGGTAGGTGCACACCACCGAGCAGGCCACGCTGAGCCGGGCAATGGTGGCCAAGGGATCCGACGTGGAGTAATTGTTGAGGACGTTGCCTCTGGTCTGGGCGCCGAACGTGAGGAACCCCGCGCTCATGGCCGTGACCTAAGTGGGCCCTGGAAACGGCAAGGCCGTTTTTTCACCGTTTCCGAAAAACATGTCTCTTGAAAATGGAACCGGCAAAACAACGGCGACTGGAAACGGCAAAAAGAACGGCTCCAGGACTGGAACCAGAGCTGGAACCGGTAAACAGTGGCGACGGAACCGATCAAACAACGGCGTTGGAACCAACAACAAAAACGACAAAACGGAACTGGTAAAAAACGGCCCTGTCATTTCCAGGGTCAACTAAGGCCGTGACGCAGAGCACCACGGCGATGCCGAACGACACGGAGACGACGCGGTTGAAGCGGCCGACGGAGCGGCTCCTTGCTTCGGGAGTCTGGTACTCATTGAGCAGGTTTGGTTCGACTCCTCCTCCTCCTCCTCCTCCTCCTCCTCCCCCCTCCCCCTCCCCCTCCCCCTCCTCTCCCTCCTCCTCCTCCTCCTCCTCCTCCTCCTATCATCATCATCATCATCATCATCATCGTCATCATCATGATCATCATCATCATCATCATCGTCGTCATCATCGTCATCATCATCATCGTCATCATCGTCATCATCATCATCATCATCATCATCGTCATCGTCATCAACATTCTCCCGCACGCAGCGCAAGCGATCAGGTCCCGGAGGCGGGCGCGCGGCGCGCGCGCGGCGACCCGTAAAGGATGACGGGGCGCCGCGCCCAAGCCGTGCGGCGCCCTCAGACGACCTCGTCCAACGAGGCCATCTGGACGGCCAGGTGGCCGTAGCAGCGCCGCAGGCCTGCCTGAGTAAGGCGGGGAGGGGGGGAGGGGGCCGAGAAGCTGCAGGACCTGAACGGGCGCGAGCGGCAAGGAGAATAGAGAAGCGCATTCTCCCGCACGCAGCGCAAGCGATCAGGTCCCGGAGGCGGGCGCGCGGCGCGCGCGCGGCGACCCGTAAAGGATGACGGGGCGCCGCGCCCAAGCCGTGCGGCGCCCTCAGACGACCTCGTCCAACGAGGCCATCTGGACGGCCAGGTGGCCGTAGCAGCCATACCCAGGCTCAAAGCCCTTGCGAAGTGACAAGGTTTTGGCGGGCGGCCGCGAGCAGAAGGGGCCACGCAGTGGGGCCACAGTTCAGAAAGGAAGCGACAAGGAAGTCGCTCGCGCCATCGAAGTAGGTGACACGGGCCCGAGCGGCATCAGGCAAGGCGGAAAGCATCGCGGCGGAAGCATCGTCGTGCAAGAAGCGCTCCGCGCTAGACGCCTGGCGCCAGCGACTACGCCAGAAGATACGACCAATATCTTCTGTGGCCGTATGAAAGTCTGTCGCGCCTGAGCCGCGGGGGCAAGCAGGGGTCAAGTGGAACCCCGCTGGCGTCTCGGCGAGCGGTACGCCTAACGCCAAAAGTAAATGGTTCCACCGAGTACGGAAGCCGCTTTGACCAAAGGTCGACAGAGGATCGGTGGGACCCAAATGCCGAAAGACCATCTCCAAAACCCGAACCACCGCTTTGTCAGAGCACCAGGCGTGCTGTGGCGGGTAAGACATGCTGCTCACTGGATCGGGAATGGTCATCCAAGCGTTGCCTGAGGACTCAAGGCAATCCGAAGGCAACAAAAGGTCACAGCGACGGGCTGACAGCAGCTCGTCGGGCTTCAAGGACATCGTGAACCCTGCCAGCAGCAAGGCGGCCATGACTGGCCAGTCCCAAGTGAAACAAACTGCCACCATAGCGCGCAAGAGCGCTCGTGGCATTGGCGGCCGAAGGCGAGGTGGCTGAGACCGCTTCCAGGCCCTCGCCACTCCCCACGCCTCGGTGAGAAAGGGCTTCCAATGAGGGAGACGTGCCTGGACGCCTATGATCGCGTGCACCAGGATGTTGAGCGGGAAACCTGCGTCGTGCAGCCACACGCCGAACGTTGCGAGGAACCTCGACAGCAGGATCCCACTACGATACAGCGGAAGTGGCGCCACCCCTGCGTCCTCGGCGCACCACAATTCGAACGCGTAGAGAGCTCTTTTGCGCCGATCGCCGGCCGAAGTCAGAACAGCGCCTGACCAGGGAGCGCTGGGAGGCTCCGTCTCTGCCGCCCTGCGGCGGCGGCGGCGCGCGGGGTGGGGGACTCGCCGAGGCCAGGCAAGGGTGGCACTCTCGTCGCGATGCCGCGCCGGCTCAGCCTCGCTGTGCAAGCCCGTACCAACCCTGGCCTCCGCCTCGGCGGCGCTGTCCACCTCCGCGAGGGCAGTTGGCGCTGCCACAGGCGAGGGCGAGTACGCCGCCGCCTCAGGGAATCCAGCGGAGGCGGCCTCTCTGACGCAATCAGCAAGACGAGAGCGGGCGATGCGCATCGCATCCTTGCGCCGCTCGAGCTCGGCTAAGAGCGTCTGCATTCGCTTCGCCAGCTCTCCCGCGCTCTCGCCAGTCTCTTCGCCTGTTCCCAGCATAACCTCGGTGAGAGCGGCCTCGGCAGCGGCGACCGAGGATAGGAATCGCGCGCGAGCGCGCCGGTCGGCACGCGCGCGCCGCGCAACCGCGGCCGCTGGGCCAGCGACTCGGCTGGTGCGCATCGCAACCGAGGTAGCGCACGCCCCGTCTTGGGGCAGGCCTCGAGCCGCGCGCGCAGAGGGCTCCAAGGAGTCGAGAAGGTGTGGCGCAGCCGCCAACGCGTCTGAGCCCTTCTCGTGCGCGGCTCCGCTAGGTTGGGGGAGATCCGCGCTATCAACGGGCGAGTCCACCGACAGAAGTGCGGCGCGAGGCGCGGCCGCGGGGCCAAGAGACCTCGGACTGGCCCCGGCACGGGGCGCGGCCTCAAGCATGGCGAAGGAGGCGGCGGCGGGCCCCGAGGCCGCGGGTATGCGCGCAAGCGCGTTCGGCCGCAATCGATCCGCAGGAACCCGCATGGGTGCACCGTCGACGCGTAATGCTGGTGGCGCACTGGCGGCGCGAGCAGGAGGGCCCATGCTGATCCTGGCGCCCCGCGCCGAGAATGCGCCAACCGGCAAGCTCCCGGAGCTCGCCGAGCCGGTGACCGTGGGCGGGTCGCGAGCTCCGGAAGCGAGGTCGCAAGCGGGGTCGCTGCCGGAGCCGCGCGGCGGCGGAGCGGCCGCGAAGCGGGCGGCTGGGCCAGCCGAGCGGGTGCTCGCGCGAGCGCCCCGCGGCGGCGGTGCGCGGCGAGAGCCCCGCGGCGACGCCACTGGCGGCGCGTCCTGCGAGTCCGACTGGCGTCGCGGGGCGCGGTCGGAAAAAGTATGCGGAACGCGGGCGCCGTCCCCCGGCGCAAGCGGCGCGTCGCGCCACTTCGAGGTGCTGCCGAGCCGGGCGCTGCTGGAGGGGGCACCGGGCGCGCCTGCTCCAAGGCCCGGGCTCCAGGAGCGCGAAGGCAAAGGCTCACGCCCCTCGTCCGCCGACGCGGCGGCGCGATGGCGCGCGCAAGGCTGGCCCCACAGCGCGAAATTGGCAGTGCGCCTGGCCCTACGACCCGGGGGCGGCGCGGCCGCGCCAGGCGCCGAGAGCAGCGCCGCGGGCGCACGAGCAGCGCGCGCACGACGGGGGCGCTCAGCGCGAACCGTTTCCGCTGGACGAGCTGGCCGATGGCGCCTTCCGCGCGAAGAGCAGGGCGCCGAGGGAGTCCCAGAGGCGGAGGCCCCGAAATCCGGCCGTGCTCCGCCCAGCTCGGGCTGCAAGCACTGGCAGGCGCCGGCGGCGCGCCCGTCTGGCCACGGCCGCGCTCTTGCATATAGGCGCGGGCCCGCACGAACGCCTCCGCGGCAAGTCCCGTGCTCCCGTTCCTGGCAAGGTAGGGTTCCCGCTCCCGGCTGGCAACGAGAAGCCTCGCCAAGCAGGAGCGACTTCGCGTCGCAGAACCTGGACCAGAGGGGAGAGGCGTCCGCGCGGTCCGATGCGGACAATGGGCGATGGCGCGCCCTGTCCGGGCGGCGCGGCGTGGCCAACCGCCGGAACTGGCGTTCCATGGCCGACCGGTCGGCACCCGGTTTGAGCTGAAGGAGCTCGCGCGCCGTCCGCACCTTTGCAACCTTGGCGGGTCGCTTGGGATCGGTCCGGGCGGCGAGCCTCGGCCTGGCCGCCGAAAGCTGGGCGGGCGCGCCGGGCGGGCCAGCGGCAACGGGGGCCGCACCCGGCCTGAAGGGCGCTTCGAAAGGCGACGCGCCCTGGGAGGCTTCATGGGGAAGCGCGGAGAGCTCAGCGGCACCTTCGGCGCTCCTTCCCCCGAGGCATCCGCCGCCCACCGCGGGAGAGGCGTTCCGCCTAGGAATCTCTGGAGCCTCGGCTTGCGCTGGGTCGGGCTGCGGAAGCGTGCCGGGAGCTTCGAGAAAAACCGGCGCCTCGACCCCAGTTGCGGCGGCCGCGCTTGCAAACCATGCGTCGGCCGCGGGGGCGGGCGAGAGAGGGGGACGTGCCGCCAGACCATGGGCGGCCCGGGCATTCCCCCGCGCAAGGAGCCCCTGTGCTAGGACTAGCGCGGCGAGCCGTCCCCATAGGCAAGTGGGGTAGGGAGAATGCGCGTCAGCAAGTGCGACCCAATCGAACCTACCGAAATCGCCCGCCTCAGCGTCGACCAGCCACGCAGGAGCCTCCCTGGAGGGGGGGCGCACAGGCCGATTCCTGGTGGGGTCATCCGCCCTGTGGACGTCGGTGGGCACATAGAGGCCACCCATGTATAAGCCACCGCTCAAGATGTAAGGCAAAGCCGTGCTGAGGACATGGGAAAGCCCTGGAGAGCTGCTGCGACCGTGGGCGGCCGCGCCCAAGGCGACCTTAGAATCGAGCAGCACAGGGATCCGAGAGTCCGGCATGCGAACGCAGCAGTACTTGCACAGACTCTTGAAAACAGTGGCCTCCAGGATGTTGATGTGACGCGGCATTCGAAATTCCCATTTATAGGCCAGGCGGAAGTGCAGCGCTTCCGACAGTTCGCTTATCCAGTGCGGCGCGACTGGGGGCTCAATGGAAGGGAGCCCCAAATCGCGATGCAGCTGGGTGAGCTCGGGGCCTAATGGGACTCCCCGGTCCAGCACGGCAAGCAAACTTCGGTTGTGGAGGACCGTGTGCCACCCTCCGTGCTCAGACCGGCGCCACAACTCTTGGGAGAGATGTGGACTGATCGAGGAGCGGACCACTCCCCCCCAGCCGAGGGAGGCGTCCGTGCCGAACACTTCGGGGGAGTAGCCCGCGCGAAGGTCGGTAATGGCGACAAAGGCCAGGTAAGTGCAGGCTAGCAGCTCGTCGCGAACGGAGACGGGGAGCTCGTATTCGAACCCATCTTCCGTCGACAACGACGACAGGAAGTTGTAGACGTGCGTGAAAATCGACAGCATGGGCCTGCGAAAGAGAAACACTTGCACCCAACATCCGACGAGCGACGCTAGCACCGCGCGGGTCGAATGACCGAGGTACACTTGGATGAGGGTTAGCCGGCACAGGGCCACGGTGCGCACAAGAGGCGCGCACGCGATGCCTATCCGACCCTCCACCTCGGCACCGACCACGACCTTATGAGTCGCGCCACGGGTCCGCTTACCAGGGTGCTGGGCCAGCCCCACGCGAGGGTAGCCGCGGTCGCACGCAGCAAACACCTCCTTATCACGACGATTTGGGTCGTCGGGGCGGGGAGCTAGGCCATTCCAGGACAGCTTCTGGAAGCCCGTGTGATCGTCGATGTTCAACATCTCGACGAAATGGCCACGCGGAAACGGAGTCCTGTGCACAGCTTGCTCATGGGGGCGAAGAGCCCCGAAGCTGCGAAGGACACCCTCGTGCGCAGAGTTTGCGATTTCCACGGCCATGTTGTCGCCCATAGCCAGCGCGTTCAAGCACGGGGAAACATCCACGCCCTCGAGGTCAGGGCGCCACGCATTGAATGCCTTGAACCGCGCACTGGGCAGCCGCACGCGGAGGGCATTGCGCTTCGCTCGAGCTGGTGGCACCTTAAAGGTGTAATAGAACTCGCGTAAGTCATCGCATGACACCACCAACCACTCGCCTGCAGCGAGACCCATGCGGCAGAGCAGGAAACCCTGCCCAAGGCGCTGAGTGCTGGAAGAAATGCTCTGACAGCGACTGTTCACCACCGTGGGATTAAGAATCAGCCGATCGTACTCGCTGTCCTTGGGGACCCTGAACGCTCCGCAAGCCTCATCCCAAGCCAGGTCTGAGGTGGGAGTCAAGTACAGGGCGCCGCAGGAGTCCCACTTCCGAAGAAGCTCCCACAGCTGATCACGGTCCATGTGGACGCGGGCCCCCGGGAGGCCCGATGGCCACTCGGCCGACGGAAGACGCATGGTTTCGGGGTCGTGAAAAGCTTTGCGGACCCGCGCGTCGGCGAGGAAGGGAGTGGGATCAAACGTCGGAGAATAATCCCACTTGATGCGGGACGCCCTGACTCGGAGGTCGAAGGGCTCAGACTGGGTGGAGTCCCAGCCTGCCGCTGAAGCCAACGATCCAGGCACAGGAGGCGCGCTGGACGGGCATTGCCGCATGGGGGCGGGCACCTGGGAAGAGGAGGTGAAGGAAGCCTCGATAGCTGCAACATGGGTGGCCAGGCCATGGAGCGAGACTTCAGTGGCGTCGAACTTGGAGAAAGCCCGACCTAAGTCGCTCTTGCCGCCGCGGGCAAGGCGAACTGCGATCCGACACAACCGCTCGAGGCGGTCGCGAGTACCCTCCTGGCAGGGCGTGGCCGCTGTGCACACATGGGCCTCGATGGGAGCGAGGCTGGGATGGCCCAAGGTGAGCCAGTTTAGCGCAACAACGGCGTGCTGTGCTAAGGTGCGCGCTGCGCGCCTCAAGCGCCACCGCTCGCGCGCGCGACCCGTCAAGGTTACAGGAGGCGGCGGCAGAGAAGGCGCTGGAGGGCACGGCCAAGGATCGCGGGGAGGCGGCTCCAACACGTACGAGCCGTCCCGGGCCGACGCGCTGAGGGAGGTGCGGGTGAAAGACGACAGAGAACAACGAGCACCCATCCCAACCTGAGCTAAAGCAGCAGCCCAATGGGTGATATCGATGTTCGCGCCAGGAAACAAGCGCAGCAAGGCAGAAAGGTCAGCGACAAAGGGCGCGACCTTGGGAAAGGAAGGCGTGGTGCCGGCAGGTGCAGACGGCCTCGAATCCCCCGCGGACAAGTCAACGCGAGAGGCTTCGGAACTGGCAGCGGCCCCTGAGGACAGGTCAACTCGAGGGGCCGGTGGCGCGGTAGTGACCCCGGAGGACAAGTCGACTCGAGGGGGGTTCCCACTGGCAACAGAACCGATGGAAGCGACGGGCGGTGCGCCTGAGTCCCCGTCGGAAGGGGCTTCGGCAGCACGGTGAAAATTGCCAAAATGGCCACTCGGCCCTGAAGGGGAGCCAGGGGTAGAGCGAGAGTCGCGACAGCGGCACGAACTCCTCCCTGCGGGGCCGCAACAGCATCGCTGGAGGAGCGCGTGCCTACTCTCACGGCCTCGCTCAGCCCAGGCACGCCTGGCAGCAGCAGCGTCGTCGCTTACAGCGACTCGCCGCTGCGTGAACCCTCGGCCGGTGCACGCAGCTCGCGTGCGTCCACCCCTGTGGTGGGATGCGCCGCCGTGGAGGGCGGCTCCGCCGGCGGCCTGGGAGCCGGCGGAACGGGCGCGGCAAGGGCCTGCCGCCACCCGCACCAGGTCACGCGACACGGGGGGGGCTTGATCCCCGTGAGGAACCATGCGGTTCCGAGGTAGCCGCGGCCCCCCACCAGCTGGACGATGAACATGCACCGCTGCAGCGCCTCCCGCTGGCAGATGAAAGCCAGATCGAGAGCCCTCTGGGGCGCCTCGGCAGGCAGCCCCAGTGCGTCCCCTGCGACCCCCTCGGCGGAGCCGGCGACCGCAGCGGGGTCGGCCCGCCCAAGTGGCGGGGGGACGCGCGCGGGAGGGGCAGGCGGGAGCGCCTGCGGAGGGGCGTTCGACCGAGCCTTCCCCCACGCTGAGACGAGCGCCGAAGCTGGGGTCCCAGCGCGCAGCTGGACGCGATGAGGTGGCGCAGGTGCCCTGGCCAACGTGGCCGCGATCCCGAATGGCTGAAAACCCAGACGAACCGCCACGTCGGCGAAGGGCTGGAGCGCCTCTAGCCTCGCGGAGGGCGCCCCCAGAGCGACGCGAGGCACACGGCCGTGACGGCGGCTCCAGCCCTGGTGGGGGCAGGAAGCCTGGAAGACACGGCGAAGTGGCCATAGGACAGCTTTGCGGCGGCGTGCCCAAATCGCGAGCTGCGGCGGGGGCTGAGGGATCGGTGCGACCCGTGCTCTGTGGCGCCGAAGCAGCGGCGCCCGGCAGGCAGGTACCAGCTACCCCGAAACCATCTGCAGCAGCAGCAGAAACATGTCGCGTAGCGCCTGACAACAAGGGGGCCGACACTGGCAGGGACGCGGGGTCCGTCGACGCCGAGGTTGGATTCCCGAGTAGCCCGAGCGAGTGCAAGATGGCGTGGGCGCTCGCACGGGAGGCACTGACCGCAAGCGGCTCCCTTGGAGGCAGGGGTGAGGCCCCTAGGCAGGGGATCGCCGACTGCCCACTTCCGCTGTCAGGAAAAGGAAACCCAACCGCGGCGTCGGTCGCGCAACGGTTGTGCGGCGGCGGCACCCGAGCGCCCGCCTCCAGGCTAGCGAGGCAGGGAGATGGCCCCACCTGCCAGACCGCAGGGCCCGACAGCGCCTCAAACCCAGGTGGCGGGTGGAAGGGCAACACTGTCGAAGCGCCCCCTGGCGTAATCGCTGGCGCTAGTGCCGGCGGAAGCGCAGGCGTCGGTGCTGCCGCCGTCTGTGCTGGCGTCAGGGCTGGCGTCGGCGCTGGCCTCGGTGCTGGCGTAGGCGCTGGCGCTGGTGCCGGCGTAAGCGCAAGCGTCGGTGCTGACGCCGCCAGGTGCTGGCGTTGATGCTGACGTCGGTGCGGCGCTGGCGCTGGTGCTGGTGTAAGCGCACGCGTCGGTGCTGCCGCTGTCCGTGCTGGCGCTCGTGCAGGCATCGGTGCCGGCCTCGGCGCAGGAGGAGGCGCTGGCGCTGGTGCCGGCGTAAGCGCAGGCGTTGGTGCTGCCGCCGGCAGTGCTGGTGTTCGTGCATCAAAGCCAGGCGGTGGGCCCATCCGCCAAGCACGCGGCTGTAACGGCGACTCCAACCCAGGGGGGGGCCGGAAGCTGGCGCGAGTCGGCGAGGCGGCTCTGGGACTGCTCCGCGGTGGCCCTGTGCGCTCGGCACGCGTCTGTGACGGCGGCTCCAACCCTGAAGGGAGCTGGAGTCCCGAAAGCGAGGGCAAAGCTGCCTTGGGACCGTCTCGCGGCGGGGTGCTAAGCTGGTTAACTGCGGTGGCGGCTGGGGGAGCGGTACGAACCCCTCCCTGCGGGGCCGCAACAGCATCGCTGGAGGAGCGCATACCCACCCCCTCCAAACCGCCAGAATCCACAGCGTCCGCCGCTACAGTAGGCGGGGGAGGCACCGCGCGCGACAGCTCGTGGGTGATTGCCAAACGAACAGAGCTCCCGCCCCGCCTGGTTTCGACAACCGACGGCTCCGACCCTGGAGGGGGCCGAAAACCCGCGGGAGCGGGCGAGGCGGCCAGAAAACTTGCTCGCGGCGGGCGGCCAGACTGGTGAGCCAGGCCGACGGTTGAGTGGGCGGCACGACCCCTCCCCTGCGGGGCCGTAGCAGCATCGCTGGAAGGGCGCATGCCAACCCCCTCAAATCCGCTGGGTCCCGATCCGCCCGAAGGGCCCTGGGCGCGCGCGCGCCTGTCGTTGCCCACGCGAGGGAAACGATGCCGCGAACGGCAGCTGAGCCATGGCGAAGCGGCGACTGGAGGGGGAGGAGTAGAGGGGGAGTGGAGAAAGAGAGGGTCCACCGACTCCGACTCCTCCGTCCTGGACGCCGTTATCTTCGCGCCGGTGGCCTCTCCGCCTGTTGCCAGGCGGGCGGTGTTCCGAGAGGCGGCGGCGACACTCGTGGCGCGAGCAATAGACCGTTCGGCGGCGGGCGGGCTCGACCCTTGAGTGGCGCCGGCAACGGGCGTAGCGCGAGCACTCTTCTTCCGGGCCGATGGCGCGGCCTCCTCGTGACGCGAGGGAACTCCACCTCCTACTCCTCTCCTCAGATGGGCGTCCGCTCCGGGGTCCAAGGGGAAGAGGCAAGAGGAAGGAGGGGAGTTTTGTAGCGGCGAAAGGGAGGCAGGCGCCATCGGATGCCGAGCCTGCGGGACGGGGCTCAGAAGCCAGCGTCACACGAGCAGCAGCTGCGGCAGGCGCGGGAGGAACCCGCGAGCAGGTCAGACGCCTGCCTGGACGGCCTGGCTGGGGCCACGCCCAGATGACACGGGCGCGCACTGCCAGGGGGGCAGCGGCGCCCGAGCGGAGAGTGTGCACACTCGCCGCTGCCGGGTGCCCACAGGAGGCAGCCGGCCCACCCCCACCCGAGCTCTGACTGGCGGGGTGAAAGAGCGACCCCGAACCAGCCAGATCACGGAGGAAGCGTTGGGACCCCTGCCTGCGGCAGTGGCCCAAAGCAGCTCGTAGCCCAGCAAGTAGAACACCGCCGCGTAGGTGAAGAGGAACCTGCGCGGCGGTGGCAACCGCAAGCCCCCTGGCGCCCTGGCCGCGCGCGCGCGCGGCGGGGGGAGCGGGGGGCGAGAAGAGCAAGCTTGGGGACGAGAAGCTGCAGGACCTGAACGGGCGCGAGCGGCAAGGAGAATAGAGAAGCGCATCATCATCATCATCATCATCACCATCATCATCATCGTCATCGTCATCACCATCACCATCATCATCCTCATCCTCATCATCATCATCATCGTCATCACCACCACCATCACCATCATCATCCTCATCATCATCATCGTCATCGTCATCGTCATCGTCATCACCATCATCATCAGCATCATCATCATCATCATCGTCATCGTCATCGTCATCACCATCATCATCAGCATCATCATCAGCAGCACCATCATCATCATCATCATCATCAGCATCATCATCATCATCATCATCATCATCATCATCATCAGCATCAGCATCAGCATCAGCATCAGCATCATCGTCATCATCATCAGCATCATGCTCATCCTATCCTTTCCACCTCCTCATCTCCTCTTCTCTTCCACCTCCTGAACTCCACCTCCAACTCCTCCTCCGTGGGGACACCCCTATCCGACTCGGATCAAGGCACAAGCGTTTGCTTGCCCCTGCTGCTGCCACAGTTGGTAGCGGAGCGGGGTCAGGGCGCGGGGCCGTGGACCGACGAGGGTTGGCCAGAGATGCGGACCCCGCGGCTCGCGAGCCTCCGCCAACGGCTCCGCCCTCAAGGCACGAGTGATTGCTCGCTCCTGCTGCTGCCACATCCTGTCGGCGGCGAGCGAGGAGGCCTCATCGCCTCGTCTAGGTGCGAGGGCAAGGGCAAGCTAGGTGCGCTCGCGCCTAATCTGACGTCCTGTGTCTCCCCCTCCCATCCCTTCCCATGGTGCTGATTTTTCTCTATCCGCGGATGCGCGTCAGACCGACCTGCGACTCCCGCAGAAAGACCACTCCGTGTTATACGCGATCGGAAATGTAAACTGCGTGCGCGACTGGAGGAGGAGGAGGAGGAGGAGGAGGAGGAGGAGGAGGAGGAGGAGGAGGAGGAGGAGGAGGAGGAGGAGGAGGAGGGGGGGGAGGGGGAGGAGGACGAGGAGTAGGAGGAGGAGGAAGAAGAGGAGGAGGGACTTACCGTCCCGGCATCCCTACAGGCCTACCACGGCATGATCTCAGAACCCCAACGTGCTCTAAGAACGAAAACAATGTTCTTAGAATGACAGCCCAGCCTCTTAAAGCATGACAGTCTCAGCCAGAAATGTTCCAGTGCAAGTCACAATAGGTTTTTGAAACATTTGTCGGTGGGCCTGTAGCAAGCCAGGACGCTTCGCCACTGCTTGACTCAGGTCCCATCTCGGGAGCGGCCAAGAGGGGGGTGTCCAAGAGGAGGGGGTGCAAATCATGACCGGCGGCATGTGCGCGGCCCAGCGGGGGGGCCAAGAACGTAATGAAATAAGAATCGGGGATGGACAGACCCCCCTTTAGTAAAACGTGGTTTAGTGAAAACGACCTGAGGCCAAAACCTGGCGGGCGCAAGCCTGGAAAATAACGGCCACGGCGCCCTCTCGAGAACCGCAAACGGACAATTCACTAATCGACGTGTCACTGTTGGGGGTTCTGTCCACCCCCGAAAGAAGAGGCGCCATGAAATCTGGGGAAATATCATGGCCCACGCCATGATATCCACCCCCCCCTAGTCATCACCCCCCTCTTTTCCGCCCCCGACCATCTCCTCGGAAGTCCGCGCGGACTTCTTGGATCGGCGCTGTCGCCCCCCTCCCCCGGCGCACGGAGCGCGCGCCCGAGGGGCCGCCCTATAGGGGGGCCCCAGCTCCGATCCCGGACCTCCGCGCAGACCTCCGGGAAATGCCGCCTGTGCCCTGCTTTTCTCTTTCCTCCCCGAGACATCCAGGATGAAGGGGCCCCAGAGCACACACAAATAAATACACACAAATAAAAGCATTCCCCATATGTTCCCACATTTTCTCAGTGTTTGCCTTCTCCCCCACTTCCCATATTTTCCCCTATTTTCTGGGGAGTCGACGATTCATTGTGTCTTTTTTTTTTTTCCTCCTGACAGGAGCCGTCTCCCCCTCGGGGCCCGGCTCCTTCTCTCGGGGATTCTCGCCGCTCTGGGCGCCCGAAGTGGGCACCGCAAAAAATGGGTACGATGCCCAACAGCAAATGCTGTCCCAGACCAGCAGCGGGCCGGGCGAAAGGGGGGGATAGCAAAGGGGGGGTTTGAGAATCAGCTCACGTAGCTGATTTTCCCGGCGCCTCCCGGCGCCGGGAGGCGCCCATGTATCGAGGAATGGGCCCGGCGGTGGGGCCGAAACCAGCTGCATGCAGCAGATTTCGTAACCCCCCCTTTCCCAAACCCCCCCTTTCGCCCGACCCGACAACAGCGGCCGCTGTGGGGCAGGCGGCCCTCTGTCTCAAGTGGACACAGGCCGCGGCGGCGTGGACAGCGAATCTGGTTCAAACTGAACAGGAACTGCTGTTGGGCACTGTACCTATTCTTTCCGTTCCCATTTCGGGCGTCGCGCCCCCCCCCCCCCTGCGCGCGGCCGGCCGCTCCTGAGCTGGCTCCAGTACCTCGGCGCGTTGTAGTGCGCGGAGATCGCGGTGGACAGCGCGCAAACCAGCACCAACGTGCTCGGGGTCACCGCCCAGGGGCCGCCGGGCACCACGGCGGACGCCCCGGCGCCGGCCCCCACGAAGTACCTGCCGCCTGCGGCAAGTGCAGGGGCCCTGACACACACACACACACACATACACATATATATATATATATATACACACAAATTACAAGATTCCCAATTATTTCCTGGGTTTTTCTCTTCCCCCCCACTTCCCATATTTTTCCATGTTTTCTGGGGAGTCGGCGATTAATCGTGTCTGTGTGTCTCTTTCCCTCCTGAGCACAGGGGGGGGGCGAGCAAGCCAGGACAGAAACGGCAAACAGCTCGGAGGTTCGCGCGGCAGCATCTCGTCGCGGTCGCTGCAGGCGCGGAGGCCGCGTCTCACTCGATCGGCGCCGATCCCGAAGACAAGACGGCCGCCGCACAGCGCTAGGCTGGCCGGGGACAGTTGCGTAACGCAGTAGAGCACCGTAAGAGTACCGAAAGTGATGATGATGCGGGCATGCAACACTGGGACTCGTTCCTATACGGTTGAAACGGCCAATCCAGCGCAACAACACGCAAACACATTGAGAGTGCTTGGCAAGGGCCCTTACCTGCAATGCCGGCATAGAGCTCCAAATGTAACGATCATGTTGTGCCTACCAAGAGTGTGGACTCTTGCCGTGAATGTCGAGTCGGCTAAGCCGACCCGACGGACCGAACGTCAATTGGGCGTGCTCGGCAACAGCCCGTAACCCACAGCCCCCTGGAATAGAGTACTGAACGACAATGCTGATAATGCTGCGGACGTGCAACACATCTGGATGCTCGGACTCGTGCCTACACAGTTGAACAAGTCTCGTCGGCAACTACACACTTCTTTGGCATGCTTGGCAGTGGCCGTTGAGCCGCAATCATGGCATAGAGCTCCCTGCATGAACACAACATGACGCAACGCCCATGTCGAATCGGTCGACACGACCCGACTGACCGCAAGCTACTCCGACATGCTTTGCAAGGGCCCTTATCTCAGTCCCCCGGCATAGCGTTGCAAATACGATGATGATGCGGACATGCAATGTACGCACCTTGATACTGGCAATCGCGCTTACTCTGTTTAGTCGGCCAGGTCGCCACAGCAACCTGCAAACTGGGCATGCTGGGCAAGGGCCCTTCACCCACAATCCTGCCATTGAACTCCGATGATATTGCGCCTGCTGCTGGGAGTGTGTTCTCTTTACGACAATGGCGAATCGGCCAAGCTGACCAGCCGGACCGTGGGGTTACTTTGGAAAGCTCGGCGAGCACCCTGAGACCACAGTCTCCTGGCGTAGAGTACCAGAGGGGACGATGGTGATGATCATGATGATGATGATGATGCTGATGATGATGATGATGATGATGATGATGATGATGCTACTGCTGATGATGATAATGATGATGATGATAATGATGGTAATGACGGTTGTGATGATGATGATGATGATGATGATGATGATGATGATGATGATGATGATGATGCAGCCATACAACATGTGCACGTGGATGCCCAAACTCTTGCCTGTAGGATGGAGCCGGCTAACGCGAAGCAACGCGTCACCGACTCATTTGGGCATGCTTGGTGGGGGTCCTTAGTTGACCCGCAATCTGGGCAAAGAGGTCCGAATATGAGGGAAGGATACATCGCCGTTGCGAAAGGTTTGACCCATTACGTGGCTCTTGCCGAACGAAGGCTCCAATGGTGGGCAGGGGCCAACACGCCATCGAGCGCCAGAGCCTGCGACAAGAAAGGACTTCGATCCCGAAAATGCTCTCATGGGATCTGGAGGAACTCCTGGGCGAAGTCGCCACTTCGACTTTGAAGCGAATGGGCTCCGACCCCTGCTTTGGAGGACACATGTGGCGGAATCGCAAGTCCGACTTGCAACCCAAGCAATTGTACTTCAATCGAGCCGTTTTGTTGCGATGGAGTACCACGTGGGATCGTCGTTTCGCGTCGGGCCGGCACTTTAAATGTCACTCCTGCAGCCCGAACACTCGAGCATGTTGTTCTCGCTCGGGACCCCACCGACAAAAGCGATCTCGACCTGCTGTCGCACCTCGCCGGCCCGGGGGTCGACGTGGCGACTCCGCCCGATACCTCTTCGAAGAGACGTGCTCGCCCGAGGTCGGCCCCCCCCCCCCCGGGTCCGCACTCCAAGCGGACTGGGAGTGCCTTCGCCGCACGAGGCAGCGAGACGCACCCCTGGCAGTAGGTCGGACCTGTCCTCCTACAGGCGGATGTTGGGCGAAAGTTGAACCACACACTCAAACATATGTGTTTTAAAAAGTCGAAGCGTCGCCCGAGGTCGAACCCCCCCGGGTCCGCACTCCAAGCGGACTGGGAGTGCCTTCGCCGCACGAGGCAGCGAGACGCACCCCTGGCAGTAGGTCGGACCTGTCCTCCTACAGGCGGATGTTGGGCGAAAGTTGAACCACACATTCAAACATATGTGTTTTAAAAAGTCGAAGCGTCGCCCGAGGTCGAACCCCCCCGGGTCCGCACTCCAAGCTGACTGGGAGTGACTTCGCCGCACGAGGCAGCGAGACGCACCCCTGGCAGTAGGTCGGACCTGTCCTCCTACAGGCGGATGTTGGGCGAAAGTTGAACCACACATTCAAACATATGTGTTTAAAAAGTCGAAGCGTCGCCCGAGGTCGAACCCCCCCGGGTCCGCACTCCAAGCGGACTGGGAGTGCCTTCGCCGCACGAGGCAGCGAGACGCACCCCTGGCAGTAGGTCGTACCTGTCCTCCTACAGGCGGATGTTGGGCGAAAGCTGAACCACACATTCAAACATATGTGTTTTAAAAAATCGAAGCGTCGCCCGAGGTCGAACCCCCGGGTCCGCACTCCAAGCTGACTGGGAGTGACTTCGCCGCACGAGGCAGCGAGACGCACCCCTGGCAGTAGGTCGGACCTGTCCTCCTACAGGCGGATGTTGGGCGAAAGTTGAACCACACATTCAAACATATGTGTTTTAAAAAGTCGAAGCGTCGCCCGAGGTCGAACCCCCCCGGGTCCGCACTCCAAGCTGACTGGGAGTGACTTCGCCGCACGAGGCAGCGAGACGCACCCCTGGCAGTAGGTCGGACCTGTCCTCCTACAGGCGGATGTTGGGCGAAAGTGAACCACACATTCAAACATATGTGTTTTAAAAAATTGAAGCGTCGCCCGAGGTCGAAACCCCCCGGGCCCGCACTCCAAGCTGACTGGGATGGACTTCGCCGCACGAGGCCAGCGAGACGCACCACTGGCAGTAGGTCGGACCCTTGTCCTCCTACAGGCGGATGCTGCGATCCGCCGCTGAAACCACACATTCAAACAAGTATGTGTTTTTAAAAAGTCGAAGCGTAGCCCGAGGTCGAACCCCCCCCCGGTCCGCACTCCAAGCTAACTGGGAGTGACTTCGCCGCACGAGGCAGCGAGACGCACCCCTGGCAGTAGGTCGGACCTGTCCTCCTACAGGCGGATGCTGGGCGAAAGTTGAACCACACATTCAAACATATGTGTTTTAAAAAGTCGAAGCGTCGCCCGATGTCAAACCCCCCGGGTCCGCACTCCAAGCGGACTGGGAGTGCCTTCGCCGCGCGAGGCAGCGAGACGCACCCCTGGCAGTAGGTCGGACCTGTCCTCCTACAGGCGGATGTTGGGCGAAAGTTGAACCACACATTCAAAAATATGTGTTTAAAAAGTCGAAGCGTCGCCCGAGGTCGAACCTCGCGGGTCCGCACTCCAAGCTGACTGGGAGTGACTTCGCCGCACGAGGCAGCGAGACGCACCCCTGGCAGTAGGTCGGACCTGTCCTCCTACAGGCGGATGTTGGGCGAAAGTTGAACCACACATTCAAACATATGTGTTTTAAAAAAGTCGCAGCGTCGCCCGAGGTCGAACCCCCCGGGTCCGCACTCCAAGCTGACTGGGAGTGACTTCGCCGCACGAGGCAGCGAGACGCACCCCTGGCAGTAGGTCGGACCTGTCCTCCTACAGGCGGATGTTGGGCGAAAGAAAAAAAAAAAAAATGAACTCACAAATTCAAAATATGTGTTTTTAAAAAGTCGAAAGCGTCGCCCGAGTCGAACCCCCGGGGTCCGCACTCCAAGCTGACTGGGAGCGACTTCGCCGACGAGGCAGCGAGACGCCCCCCTGGCAGTAGGGTCGACCGCCTCTACCAGGCGGATGTGGGCGAAAATTGAACCACACATTCAAATATGTGTTTTAAAAAAGTCGAAGCCGTCGCCCTGAGGTCGAACGAGGCCCGGGTCCGCACTCCAAGCTGACTGGGAGTGACTTCGCCGCACGAGGCAGCGAGACGCACCCCTGGCAGTAGGTCGGACCTGTCCCCCTACAAGCGGATGTTGGGCGAAAGTTGAACCACACATTCAAACATATGTGTTTAAAAAAGTCGAAGCGTCGCCCGAGGTCGATGCCCCCCCGGTCCGCGCTCCAAGCTGACTGGGAGTGACTTCGCCGCACGAGGCAGCGAGACGCACCCCTGGCAGTAGGTCGGACCTGTCCTCCTACAGGCGGATGTTGGGCGAAAGTTGAACCACACATTCAAACATGTGTGTTTTAAAAAGTCGAAGCGTCGCCCGAGGTCGAACCCCCCCGGGCCCGCACTCCAAGCGGACTGGGAGTGCCTTCGCCGCACGAGGCAGCGAGACGCACCCCTGGCAGTAGGTCGGACCTGTCCTCCTACAGGCGGATGTTGGGCGAAAGTTGAACCACACATTCAAACACCTGTGTTTTAAAAAATGGAAGCGTCGCCCGAGGTCGAACCCCCCCGGGCCCGCACTCCAAGCTGACTGGGAGTGACTTCGCCGCGCGAGGCAGCAAGACGCACCCCTGGCAGTAGGTCGGACCTGTCCTCCTACAGGCGGATGTTGGGCGAAAGTTGAACCACACATTCAAACATATGTGTTTTAAAAAAGTCGAAGCGTCGCCCGAGGTCGAACCCCCCCGGGCCCGCACTTCAAGCGGACTGGGAGTGACTTCGCCGCACGAGGCAGCGAGACGCACCCCTGGCAGTAGGTCGGACCTGTCCTCCTACAGGCGGATGTTGGGCGAAAGTTGAACCACACATTCAAACATGTGTGTTTTAAAAAGTCGAAGCGTCGCCCGAGGTCGAACCCCCCCGGGTCCGCACTCCAAGCTGACTGGGAGTGACTTCGCCGCACGAGGCAGCGAGACGCACCCCTGGCAGTAGGTGTCGGACTGTCCTCCTACAGGCGGATGTGGGCGAAAGTTGAACCACAACATTCAAGATATTTGTCTAAAAAAGTCGAAGCGTCGCCGAGGTCTAACCTCGCGGGTCCGCACTCCAAGCTGACTGGGAGTGACTTCGCCGCACGAGGCAGCGAGACGCACCCCTGGCAGTAGGTCGGACCTGTCCTCCTACAGGCGGATGTTGGGCGAAAGTTGAACCACACATTCAAACATGTGTGTTTTCAAAAGTCGAAGCGTCGCCCGAGGTCGAACCCCCCCGGGCCCGCACTCCAAGCTGACTGGGAGTGACTTCGCCGCACGAGGCAGCGAGACGCACCCCTGGCAGTAGGTCGGACCTGTCCTCCTACAGGCGGATGTTGGGCGAAAGTTGAACCACACATTCAAAGATATGTTTTTTTAAAAATCGAAGCGTCGCCCGAGGTCGAACCCCCCCGGGCCCGCACTCCAAGCTGACTGGGAGTGACTTCGCCGCGCGAGGCAGCGAGACGCACCCCTGGCAGTAGGTCGGACCTGTCCTCCTACAGGCGGAATGTTGGGCGAAACATGAAACCCAACATTCAAACGTATGTGTTTTAAAACAAGTCGAAGCGTCGCCCGAGGCGAACCCCCCGGATGTCCGCCACTCCAAGCTGACTGGGGAGTGCTTCGCCGCACGAGGCAGCGAGGACGCACCCCTGGCAGTAGGTCGGACCGTCCTCCTACAGGCGGATTGTTGGGCGAAAGTTGAACCAACGCATTCAACATATGTGTTTTTAAACACGTCGAAAGCGTCGCCGAGGCGAAACCCCCCCGGGTCCCCGCACTCAAAGCTGACTGGGAGTGACTTCGCCGCACGAGTCAGGAGACGCACCCCTGGCAGTAGGTCGGACTGTCCTCCTACAGGATCCGGTGGTTGGGCGAAAAATTGAACCCAACATTCAAAACATATGTGTTTTTAAAAAGTCGGGTCCGCACTCCAAGCTGAGTGGGAGTGACTTCGCCGCACGAGGCTGCGAGACGCACCCCTGGCAGTAGGTCGGACCTGTCCTCCTACAGGCGGATGTTGGGCGAAAGTTGAACCACACATTCAAACATATGTGTTCTAAAAAATCGAAGCGTCGCCCGAGGTCGAACCCCCCAGGGTCCGCACTCCAAGCTGACTGGGAGTGACTTCGCCGCACGAGGCAGCGAGACGCACCCCTGGCAATAGGTCAGACCTGTCCTCATACAGGCGGATGTTGGGCGAAAGTTGAACCCCGCGGTCGAACCCCCCCCCCCCCCCCCGGGTCCGCACTCCAAAGGAACTGGGAGTGACTTCGCCGCACGACACGGCAGCGTAGACGCACCCCGCAGTAGGTCGGGACCTGTCTCCTAAAGGCGGATGTTGGGCGAAAGTTGAACCACACATTCAAACATAAGTGTTTTATAAAAAGTCGAAGCGTCGCTCGAGGTCGAACCCCCCGGGTCCGGCACTCCAAGCCGATGGGGAGTGACTTCGCCGCACGAGGCAGCGAGACGCACCCCTGGCAGTAGGTCGGACCTGTCCTCCTACAGGCGGATGTTGGGCGAAAGTTGAACCACACATTCAAACATATGTGTTTTAAAAAGTCGAAGCGTCGCCCGAGGTCGAACCCCCCGGGTCCGCACTCCAAGCTGACTGGGAGTGACTTCGCCGCACGAGGCAGCGAGACGCACCCCTGGCAGTAGGTCGGACCTGTCCTCCTACAGGCGGATGTTGGGCGAAAGTTGAACCACACATTCAAACATATGTGTTTTAAAAAGTCGAAGCGTCGCCCGAGGTCGAACCCCCCGGGTCCGCACTCCAAGCTGACTGGGAGTGACTTCGCCGCACGAGGCAGCGAGACGCACCCCTGGCAGTAGGTCGGACCTGTCCTCCTACAGGCGGATGTTGGGCGAAAGTTGAACCACACATTCAAACATATGTGTTTAAAAAAGTCGAAGCGTCGCCCGAGGTCGAACCCCCCCGGGCCCGCACTCCAAGCTGACTGGGAGTGACTTCGCCGCACGAGGCAGCGAGACGCACCCCTGGCAGTAGGTCGGACCGTCCTCCTACAGGCGGATGTTGGACGAAAGTTGAACCACGCATTCAAACATATGTGTTTTAAAAAGTCGAAGCGTCGCCCGAGGTCGAACCCCCCGGGCCCGCACTCCAAGCTGACTGGGAGTGACCTCGCCGCGCGAGGCAGCGAGACGCACCCCTGGCAGTAGGTCGGACCTGTCCTCCTACAGGCGGATGTTGGGCGAAAGTTAAACCACACATTCAAACACATGTGTTTTAAAAAGTCGAAGCGTCGCCCGAGGTCGATCCCCCCCGGGTCCGCACTCCAAGCTGACTGGGAGTGACATCGCCGCACGAGGCAGCGAGACGCACCCCTGGCAGTAGGTCGGACCTGTCCTCCTACAGGCGGATGTTGGGCGAAAGTTGAACCACACATTCAAACATATGTGTTTAAAAAGTCGAAGCGTCGCCCGAGGTCGAACCCCCCCGGGTCCGCACTCCAAGCTGACTGGGAGTGACTTCGCCGCACGAGGCAGCGAGACGCACCCCTGGCAGTAGGTCGGACCTGTCCTCATACAGGCGGATGTTGGGCGAAAGTTGAACCACACATTCAAACATATGTGTTTTAAAAAGTCGAAGCGTCGCCCGCGGTCGACCCCCCCCGGGTCCGCACTCCAAGCTGACTGGGAGTGACTTCGCCGCACGAGGCAGCGAGACGCACCCCAGGCAGTAGGTCGGACCTGTCCTCCTACAGGCGGATGTTGGGCGAAAGTTGAACCACACATTCAAACATATGTGTTTTAAAAAGTCGAAGCCGTCCCGCCCGAGTCGAACCCCCCACCGGGCCAGCAAATGTCCAAAAGGGGGGGGGGAACTGGAATGACTCGCCCGCACGAGGCAGCGACGACGCACCCCTGGCCAAGTAGGTCGGACCTGTCCATCCTACAAGCGGCGGATGTAGGGCGAAAGTTGAACCACCATTCAAACATATGTGTTTTTAAAAGTCGAAGCGTCGCCCGAAGGTCGAACCACCCGGGTCCGCACTCAGCTGACGGGGAGTGAAACTTCGCCGCGCGAAGGCAGCGAGACGCAACCCCTTGGCGTAGGGTCGGACCTGTCCTCCTACAGGCGGATGTTGGGCGAAAGTTGAACCACACATTCAAACATATGTGTTTTAAAAAGTCGAAGCTTCGCCCGAGGTCGAACCCCCCCGGGTCCGCACTCCAAGCTGACTGGGAGTGCCTTCGCCGCACGAGGCAGCGAGACGCACCCCTGGCAGTAGGTCGGACCTGTCCTCCTACAGGCTGATGATGGGCGAAAGTTGAAGCACACATTCAAACATATGTGTTTTAAAAAGTCGAAGCGTCGCCAAAGGTCGAACCCCCCCGGGACCGCACTCCAAGCTGACTGGGAGTGCCTTCGCCGCACGAGGCAGACGAACAGCACGCCCTGGGCAGTAGGATCGTGAGCCTGTCCCTACCTACAGGCGATGTTGGGCGAAGTTGCAACCACAACATTCAAACATATGTAGTTTTTAACAAGAGTCGAAGCTTCAAGGCCCGAGGCTCGAACACCCACGCCCCAAGGTCCGCACTCCAAGCTGACTGGGAGTGACTTCGCCGCTCGAGGCAGCGAGACGCACCCCTGGCAGTAGGTCGGACCTGTCCTCCTACAGGCGGATGTTGGGCGAAAATTGAACCACACATTCAAACATATGTGTTTAAAAAATCGAAGCGTCGCCCGAGGTCGAACCCCCCCGGGTCCGCACTCCAAGCTGACTGGGAGTGACTTCGCCGCACGAGGCAGCGAGACGCACCCCTGGCAGTAGGTCGGACCTGTCCTCCTACAGGCGGATGCTGGGCGAAAGTTGAACCACACATTCAAACATATGTGTTTTAAAAAGTCGAAGCGTCGCCCGAAGTCGAGCCCCCCCGGGTCCGCACTCCAAGCTGACTGGGAGTGCCTTCGCCGCACGAGGCAGCGAGACGCACCCCTGGCAGTAGGACGGACCTGTCCTCCTACAGGCGGATGTTGGGCGAAAGTTGAACCACACATTCAAACATATGTGTTTTAAAAAGTCGAAGCGTCGCCCGAGGTAAAAACCCCCCCGGGTCCGCACTCCAAGCTGACTGGGGGCGACTTCGCCGCGCGAGGCAGCGAGGCGCACCCCTGGCAGTAGGTCGGACCTGTCCTCCTACAGGCGGATGTTGGGCGAAAGTTGGACCACACATTCAAACATATGTGTTTTAAAAAGTCGAAGCGTCGCCCGAGGTCGAACCCCCCCGGGTCCGCACTCCAAGCTGACTGGGAGTGACTTCGCCGCACGAGGCAGCGAAACGCACCCCTGGCAGTAGGTCGGACCTGTCCTCCTACAGGCGGATGTTGGGCGAAAGTTGAACCACACATTGTCAAACATATGTGTTTAAAAATAGAAAGAGTAGCCCGAGGTTCGAACCCACGGGCCGAACTTCCAAAGTGATGGAGTGATTCGCCGCACGAGGCAGCGAGACGCACCCCTGGCAGTAGGTCGGACCTGTCCTCCTACAGGCGGATGTTGGGCGAAAATTGAACCACACATTCAAACATATGTGTTTTAAAAAGTCGAAGCGTCGCCCGAGGTCGAACCCCCCCGGGCCCGCACTCCAAGCTGACTGGGAGTGACTTCGCCGCACGAGGCAGCGAGACGCACCCCTGGCAGTAGGTCGAACCCGTCCTCCTACAGGCGGATGTTGGGCGAAAGTTGAACCACACATTCAAACATATGCGTTTTAAAAAGTCGAAGCGTCGCCCGAGGTCGAACCCCCCAGGGCCCGCACTCCAAGCTGACTGGGAGTGACTTCGCCGCACGAGGCAGCGAGACGCACCCCTGGCAGTAGGTCGGACCTGTCCTCCTACAGGCGGATGTTGGGCGAAAGTTGAACCACACATTCAAACATGTGTGTTTTCAAAAGTCGAAGCGTCGCCCGAGGTCGAACCCCCCCGGGCCCGCACTCCAAGCTGACTGGGAGTGACTTCGCCGCACGAGGCAGCGAGACGCACCCCTGGCAGTAGGTCGGACCTGTCCTCCTACAGGCGGTTGTTGGGACGGAAAAAGTTTTGAACCACACATTCAAGAAGATCTGTTTTTTTTTTTTAAAAAATTCGAAGGCGTCCGCCCGAGGTCGTAAACACCCCACAGGGCCGCAACTCTCCAAGCTGACGCGAGAGTGACTTCGCCCGCGCGACGGCAGCGGAGCGCACCCCTGAGGCGTAGGTCGGACCTGTCCTCCTACAGGCGGATGTTGGGCGAAAGTTGAACCACACATTCAAACATATGTGTTTTAAAAAAGTCGAAGCGTCGCCCGAGGTCGAACCCCCCCGGGCCCGCACTCCAAGCTGACTGGGAGTGAGTTCGCCGCACGAGTCAGCGAGACGCACCCCTGGCAGTAGGTCGGACCTGTCCTCCTACAGGCGGATGTTGGGCGAAAGTTGAACCACACATTCAAACATCTGTGTTTTAAAAAGTCGAAGCGTCGCCCGAGGTCGAACCCCCCCGGGCCCGCACTCCAAGCTGACTGGGAGTGACTTCGCCGCACGAGGCAGCGAGACGCACCCTGGCAGTAGCGGACCTGTCCTCCTACAGGCGGATGTTGGGCGAAAGTTGAACCACACATTCAAACATATGTGTTTTAAAAAGTCGAAGCGTCGCCCGAGGTCGAACCCCCCCGGGCCCGCACTTCAAGCGGACTGGGAGTGACTTCGCCGCACGAGGCAGCGAGACGCACCCCTGGCAGTAGGTCGGACCTGTCCTCCTACAGGCGGATGTTGGGCGAAAGTTGAACCACACATTCAAACATGTGTGTTTTAAAAAGTCGAAGCGTCGCCCGAGGTCGAGCCCCCCCGGGCCCGCACTCCAAGCGGACTGGGAGTGCCTTCGCCGCACGAGGCAGCGAGACGCACCCCTGGCAGTAGGTCGGACCTGTCCTCATACAGGCGGATGTTGGGCGAAAGTTGAACCACACATTCAAAGATATGTTTTTAAAAAATCGAAGCGTCGCCCGAGGTCGAACCCCCCCGGGCCCGCACTCCAAGCTGACTGGGAGTGACTTCGCCGCACGAGGCAGCGAGACGCACCCCTGGCAGTAGGTCGGACCTGTCCTCCTACAGGCGGATGTTGGGCGAAAGTTGAACCACACATTCAAACATCTGTGCTTAAAAAAGTCGAAGCGTCGCCCGAGGTCGAACCCCCCCGGGCCCGCACTCCAAGCGGACTGGGAGTGACTTCGCCGCACGAGGCAGCGAGACGCACCCCTGGCAGTAGGTCGGACCTGTCCTCCTACAGGCGGATGTTGGGCGAAAGTTGAACCACACATTCAAACATATGTGTTTTAAAAAGTCGAAGCGTCGCCCGAGGTCGAACCCCCCCCGGGTCCGCACTCCAAGCTGACTGGGAGTGACTTCGCCGCACGAGGCAGCGAGGCGCACCCCTGGCAGTAGGTCGGACCTGTCCTCCTACAGGCGGATGTTGGGCGAAAGTTGAACCACACATTCAAACATATGTGTTTTAAAAAGTCGAAGCGTCGCCCGAGGTCGATGCCCCCCGGGTCCGCGCTCCAAGCTGACTGGGAGTGACTTCGCCGCACGAGGCAGCGAGACGCACCCCTGGCAGTAGGTCGGACCTGTCCTCCTACAGGCGGATGTTGGGCGAAAGTTGAACCACACATTCAAACATATGTGTTTTAAAAAATTGAAGCGTCGCCCGAGGTCGAAACCCCCCGGGCCCGCACTCCAAGCTGACTGGGAGTGACATCGCCGCACGAGGCAGCGAGACGCACCCCTGGCAGTAGGTCGGACCTGTCCTCCTACAGGCGGATGTTGGGCGAAAGTTGAACCACACATTCAAACATAGGTGTTTTAAAAAGTCGAAGCGTCGCCCGAGGTCGAGCCCCCCCGGGTCCGCACTCCAAGCAGACTGGGAGTGACTTCGCCGCACGAGGCAGCGAGACGCACCCCTGGCAGTAGGTCGGACCTGTCCTCCTACAGGCGGATGCTGGGCGAAAGTTGAACCACACATTCAAACATATGCGTTTTAAAAAGTCGAAGCGTCGCCCGAGGTCGAACCCCCGAGGCCCGCACTCCAACTGACTGGGAGTGACTTCGCCGCACGAGGGCAAGCGAGTACGCCCCCCTTGGCAGTAGGTCGGACCTTGTCCCTCCTACAGGCGGTGTTGGGCGAAGTTAGAACACCCATTCAACATATTGATTTTAAAACAGTCGAAAGCGTCGCCGAGGTCGTACTCCCCCGGTCCCGCACTCCAAGCTGACTGGAGTGACTACCGCCGACGAGGCAGCGAGAGGCACCCCTGGCCGGTAGGTCGGACCTGTCCTCCTACGGCGATGTTTGGGTCGAAAGTTTGAACATGTCGGACAACGCATGTTTTTTAAAAAGTCAGCGTCGCCCCGAGGTCGAACCCCCCCGGTCGCACGCCCAAGCTGACTGGGGTGGCACCCTTAAGCCGCACGAGGCAGCGAGACGCACCCCTGGCAGTAGGTCGGACCTGTCCTCCTACAGGCGGATGTTGGGCGAAAGTTGAACCACACATTCAAACATATGTGTTTTAAAAAATTGAAGCGTCGCCCGAGGTCGAAACCCCCCGGGCCCGCACTCCAAGCTGACTGGGAGTGACTTCGGCCGCGCGAGGCGCGAGACGCACCCCGGGCAAGTAGGTCCGACCCTGTCCTCCTACAGGCCGGATGTGGGCGAAAGGTTGAAAACCAAACATTCAAACTATCTGTTTTAAAGTCCGAAGCGTCGCCCGAGGTCGACCCCCCCCCGGGTCCGCCTCCAAGCTGACTGAGTGATTCGCCGCACAGAGGCAGCCGAGACGCACCCCTGGCAGTAGTCGACCTGTCCCTCCTACATGCGTTGTTGGGCGAAAATTGACCACACATTCAAACATATGTGTTAAAAAGTCGAAGCGTCGCCCGAGGTCGAACCCCCCCGGGTCCGCACTCCAAGCTGACTGGGAGTGACATCGCCGCACGAGGCAGCGAGACGCACCCCTGGCAGTAGGTCGGACCTGTCCTCCTACAGGCGGATGTTGGGCGAATGTTGAACCACACATTCAAACATATGTGTTTTAAAAAGTCGAAGCGTCGCCCGAGGTAAAAACCCCCCCGGGTCCGCACTCCAAGCTGACTGGGGGCGACTTCGCCGCGCGAGGCAGCGAGGCGCACCCCTGGCAGTAGGTCGGACCTGTCCTCCTACA
>CAUYUJ010014571.1:70000-112606 GCA_963575745.1 Prorocentrum cordatum | reverse complement strand
GGGCGCATGCGGACTTTGCCCGTGGGACATTCGTTGGAGCTCCTTATGTGCCACGAGACGTTGTATTGGGTGGGGGGGGGGGCGCATGCGGACTTTGCCGCTGGGGCCTTCGGCGGAGCCCTCTATGGGGCCACGAAACGTTGTGCTGTGTGCGGGGAACGCATGTGTACTTTACCACTGGGGCATTCGATGGGGCTCTCATGGGGCCACGAATCGGTGGAGCTCCCTATGGAGCCGCGAAACGCTGTACTGGGTGGTGTGTGACGCGTGCGGGCGGTCCCACTGGGACCTCCGGTGGGGCCCCCTGTGGGGCCGCGTTCGACGCGCTGTACTTGGTGTGCGGGACGCCTGAGGGCGGTCCCATTGGGACTTTCGGTGGGGCTCCCCGTGGGGCCACGAAACGCTGTACTGGGAGGGGGCGACGCACGCAGGCCGTGCGACTGGGACCTTCGGTGGGGCTCCCTGTGGGCCACGAAGCGTTGCACTGGGTGTGCGAACGCAAGCGGGCGGTGATAGTTGGACCTTCGGTTGATCCCCTTGTGGGGCCACGAAACGCTGTACTGGGCGTGCGGGGCGCATGCGGGCGGTCACACTTGGGCCGTCGGTTGATCTCCCTATGGTGCCACGAAGCGTTGTAATGGGTGATGCGTGGCGCATGCGGGCGGTCCCACTGGGTCCGTCGGTGGGTTCCCCTATTTGGGGACACGGGTGGCGCTTGGCGCATGCGGGCGGTGCCGCGAAGGCCGTCTGTAGAGCTCCCCATGGGCCACGAGACCTTGTACTGGGTGGTGCGTGGCGCATGCGGGTGGTCCCATTGGGACCTTCGGTGGGGCTCTCTATAGGGTCACGAACCGTTGCACTGGTTGGTGCGTGACGCATGCGGGCGGTGGCGCTGGCGCCGTCGGTGGATCTCCGCATGGGGCCACGAAGCGTTGTACTGGGTGGTGCGTAGCGCATGCGGGCGCCCCCACTGGGGCCGTCGGTGGAGCTCCGCATGAGGCCACGAAGCGCTGTACTGTGTGGTCCGTTACGCATGCGGGCGGTCCCATTGGGGCCTTCGGTGTAGCTCCCTATATAGAGCCACGAAACGCTGTACTGGGTGGTGCGTGACGCATGCGGGCGGTGCCACTGGGGCTTTCGGTCGAGCTCCCTATGGAGCTACGAATGGCTGCATTGGGTGTGCGTGGCGCATGCGGGCGGTCTCATTGGGACCTTCGGTGGAACTCCCTATGGGGCCACGAAACGCTTTACGGGGTGGTGCGTGACGCATGCAGGCGGTGCAGCTGGGACCTTCGGTGGATCTCCTTATGGGGCCACGAAACGCTGTGCTGGGTGGTGCGCGACGCATGCGGACGGTCCCACTGGGGCCGTCGGTTGATCTCCCTGTGGGGCCGCGAAGCGCTGTACTGGGTGGTGCGTGGCGCATGCGGGCGGTCTCACTGGGACCATCGGAGGAGCTCCCTATGGGGCCCCGAAACATATGAAGGGTGTGCTGAACGGGTGATGTTGCTAATGATGGTGATTGAGGGGGGAGGGGGGGGATGAAGGAAGGAAGAGACGCGGGGGCCGTCCGTTCAAAACGAGGGCCCAACACCACAGAATGGTTGGGAACAAGAGACATCCGAGGAGGCTCTTCTGATCGTAATGTTTTTTCCCTACCTAGGCTCTGCCTAGAAGGGTTCTTACTCTCTTAGCTTAAAGGGGCCGGGCAGTGCTAAGCGCCCCGGGCGGTTCCCCCAGTCCCCGCCCCGCGGTGCCCCCCAGTCCCCTGGGAGCTTAGCTTTAGCTTTAGCTTTAGCTTTAGCTTAGCGTGATTAGCTAAGCTAGCGTTTCGATTGCGTTTCGCTCGCTTTCGTTAGAGCTTAGCTTTAGATTTAGTTTAGCTTTAGCTCAGCGAGCTTAGCTTGAGTTAGCTGCCGCCTTAGCTTTAGCTAGCTTTGCTTAGCTGTAGCTTAGCTGTAGCTTAGCTTTAGCTTAGTTTTAGCTTAGCTTAGCTTAGCTGTAGCTTAGCTGTTGCTCCAATTCCTATAGCTTAGCTTTAGTTTAGCTTTAGCTTAGCTTCAGCTTAGCTTTAGCTTAGCTGTGGCTTAGCTTTAGCTTAGCTTTAGTTTAGCTTTAGCTTAGCTTTAGCTAGCTGTGGCTTAGCTTTAGCTTAGCTTTAGCTTAGCTTTAGCTTAGCAGTAGCTTAGCGTTAGCTTAGCGTTACTGTTACTACAAATGCTGCTTTCCTAGGGGTTCCAACTCCTAGGTAGGGTCGCACTTGGATAATTTCCTCCTCCTCCTCCTCCTCCTCCTCTCTCTTTACTTTCCCCCGCCTCCTCCTCCTCCTCCTCCTCCTCATCATCATCATCATCATCATCATCCCCCCTTGCACTTCCAAGAAACCAGAGGAGACTCCGAGAGTCACTCAAAAGGCTTATGGCTCTTCTGTTCGCCCTCTTTCTTCCTCCTCCTCCTTCGTCGTCGTCGTCGGCGTCGTCTTCGTGGTCGTCGTCTTCGTCGTCGTCGGGTGCGTCGTCATTGTCGTGGTCATCGCCGTCGTCGTCGTCGTCGTCGTCGTCGTCGTCGTTATCGCTTTCTTCCTCTCTCGCCCCACCGCCTTCTCTTTCTCCTCCTCCGCCCCATCCTCCTCCCACTCCTCCCACAGGGAAGAAGTAAAAGGAAGCAAGTAGGAATTAGGAGCAACGAGAGGAGATAGGCGAGGGCATGAGGAGGTAAGTGCGAAAGCCACGACATTCGGTAGGGCTCAGTAAAAGTAGCTGTTTCGGGATGGGCTGGTGGGGATACGCGAAGCGTCAAGAATTTAAAACTGAGCTGCCGTGCGCTCACTCGCCCGCCGCCGCAGGCTCGTCCGGCGCCGCAGGCTCGTCCGGCGCCGCAGCCACAGGCGCCGCCGCAGCCGCCTCCACGGGCGCCGCCGCAGCCGCAGCCGCCTCCTCGTCGAAGTCCTCCAGCTGCGTGTCGAAGTCCTCCAGCTGCGTCGAAGTCCTCCAGCTCGAGAGCTCATCCTTCTTATCATTCTCATTGACGCTCTCTGGGCCCTCGTCCTTCTCAATTTCCTTGTCGTTCCCGGGGGCATCGTCGTCATCGCTCTCCTTCTTGTTCTCCTTCTCGCCCTCGGCCTTGCCACCTTTTGCCTTCTTGCCCTCGCCGCCAGACTTGCCGCCCTTGGACTTCTTTTTCCCCTTGCCGCCAGATTTGCCGCCCTTGGACTTCTTGTCCTTCCCCTCGGGAGGGTCGTCCGAACTGGCGCCCTCATCTGCATCTTTGGGCGCATCATGAGCTTTGATCATCTTCTGCATGAGCTTGTTGGCGTGCTGCACCGTCCCGATCAGGGTGTCTGAGACGGGGGCTCTGGCGTTTGAGAATTTCGTCCACACTTGCCTCGTGCCGTGGCGGATTGCGCACTCCCACCCGTCGATCTTCGGCCTAGGGCTGATCAGCACCTGCGGCTGCCAAATCGACGGGACTTAAGGGGGGCGACTAAGTCGACGACGCGGTCAAAGATGAGGAGCAGGGGGGTGCCCTCCAGATCCTCCTTTCCTTTGTCCACGTCGGCGTACGAGTGCGAGTGCGAGCAGCGCTGGACCTAAAAGCTGTTTTGCTGCATTTCGGCTGCGTTTTGTCTCTCGTTTTGGCAGGGGGGCGCAGGACAACAGGTAGGACAAAACGAACAACAAAACGACAACAACACGAACACAACGTTTAGGTCCAGCCCTGAATACGAGAACGAGGGTGGATGCAGGCGAGTGCTTGCACGCGCCGTTGGACCTTCCACGAGCCGCTCCTCTCACAGACCTGCCTGCACGTCTCGATGCTGTTCTCGTCCTCCACGGCGACGCCCGCATCCTTGTCGCCATCGTCGGACACCTTGAGCTTCTTGCCTGCGACCTGCAGGTGGTCCATGCTCGAACCAGCAGACGCCCTCTTGCCGCTCAGTCTGCACCAGCGGGCCTCAGACACGTAGTCGGACTTGTCCACGCCTGCAGTCAGGTCCACGCTCTCGGACGCCGTCTCGCCACAGTCGTCGGCAGCGTTCTTCTTGCCCTTGCCTTTGTCGGCCTTGCCCTTGCCGTTGTCGGACTTGTCCTCGCCCTTGCCGTTGTCTGCCTTGCCAGCGCTCGGGGGGCCCTTGTCGGCAGCGTTCTTCTTGCCCTTGCCTTTGTCGGCCTTGCCCTTGCCGTTGTCGGACTTGTCCTCGCCCTTGCCGTTGTCTGCCTTGCCAGTGCTCGGGGGGCCGTTGTCGGCCTTGCCCTTGGAGCCCCTGCTGGACTTGCCCTTGCCAGACTTGCCCCTGCCCTTGCCCTTGCCCTTGCCGCTGCCCTTCCCCGCCCTCGCCGGAGTCGCTACGTGCTGGACGGCAGCCGCATCAGCCGCACCGGCTGGGTTCTTCACCTCGTCGTACGAGACCCCCTCGGCGAGCCACCTGTCCCCGTCAGACCAGACGAAAACTGCGACCCCAGCTGTTGACGAGACGACCTCGTCCGCCCAGTTGTCATCGCATGTCCGTTTTGCCCACCCGTCCACCATCTTGAAGTCCACGTCCGTGATATCTTCGGTCCAGTACGCCTCCTCGATCTTCGACCAGCTCGAGCCCTCGCCGCCATCCTGGCGGGGCTCCTCGGCCACGTCCCACCCGGACTCGTCTGACACGTCCTCCAGGGGCTCGTGCTCGCCTGCTTCGTCGTCGTCGTCGTTCCCCCTCGCCGTTTTCCTCCAGCCAGCCTCCTCTTCCTCCTCCTCCTCCTCCTCGGAGCTGCCCACCCTATGGCCCTCTCCCTCATCTCCACCTCCCCATTTCCGCTTTCCTCCTCTTCCCTCCCCTCGCTCTTCTCAGTGTCCTCTTCCTCCTTTCCCCTCATCTCCCTCGGCCCCGCCAGGGGTGCCTTGGGGCCAGATTTTCGAGGTGGTCCCAGCCGCGGCCACTAGGTGCTTCCTGGAGAACCCGAAAAGGGCGAAAAAAGTCCAGAAGCTTCTCGAACCTCGAAGTTCGAACCTCGATCGAAAAATCGCCCCCCCTGCTCCTCCTTCTCCTCCTCCTTCTCCTCCTCCTTCCCCTCCTTCCTCCTCCTCCTTTTCCTCGTCCTGCTCCTGCTCCTGCTCCTGCTCCTGCTCCTGCTCTCCTCCTCCTCCTCCTCCTCCTCCTCCTCCTCCTCCTCCTCCCTCCTCCTCCTCCCCCTCCTCTCGTCGTCGTCACCTGCGTCGGGGTCGGTGAGCGACTCCAGGGACTCGTCGCTGCTCGAAGAGTCCCGAAGAAGTCGCGGGCGAGCAGCGTGGGGCCAGGCATCATCTCGCGCCGGAGGTCGTCGGGGATGGCGTAATTGTTCCTGGCGGGGCTCCCTCCTCCATACTCCTCCTCCTCCTCCTTTCTTCTCCTCCTCATCATCATCATCATCATCATAATCTTCTTCATCATCATCATCATCATCATCATCATCCTCATCCTTCTTCACCTCCTCCTCCTCCTCCTTCTCCTCCTCCTCCTCCTCCTCCATCACCTTCTCCTTCTTCTCCTCCTACTTCTCCTTCTCCTGGATACTCCTCCTCCTCCTCCTCTTCCTCTTCCTTCTCTGCATCCTCTGCCTCTTCCTCGTCCTTCTGCTCCTCTGCCTCCTCATCCTCCTCCCCCTAGTCGTCATTGTTGTCGTCCTCCTCCTCCTCCTGCACCTCCCCCCCCTCCTCATTTTGCTCCTCGTCGTCGTCCTCCTCCTCCTCCTATCCTCCTCCTCATTATCCCCCTCCTCCTATCCCCCTCCTCCTTCTCCTTCTCCTTCTCCTCATCCTTCCATTGATCGTCCCCCTTTTTTCTCATCTACCCCTCTGCCCCCCCCGATCATTATCCGAGAAATACCCCTCCATTCCCATCATGAACACTCACCCTTCCCCCCCTCTTCGTTGAGGGGGAGGGCCATCCCTCTCCTCGTCCCAGGTGGACGTTTGTTCCCCAGGGTCCGCACGACACGGCGCCATCCGGCCAGCAGGTCGACGATCTTCTTGGCCTCCCTGCACGCGTGCCGCGCGTCGCAGCCCAGCACCGATGGGGAAAGGCAGGAGGAGGATGGGGGAGGAACATGGGGGAGAATGCGGGCAGTAAAAAGAAGGAGGGAGAAGGGAGGATGGGCGAGGGAGAGGAGGTCCAGGAGGAGGAGGAGCAGGAGGAGAGGAGGAGGAGGCGGAGGAGGGGGAGGAGGACCAGCAGGAGGAGGAAGAGGAGGAGGAGGGGCAGGAGGAGGAGCAGGAGGGGGAAGAGGGGAGGATGCGGAGGAGGAAACAGATAAGTAGCACCTTGAATACAGCCCCTTCAACCTCGGGAACCTCGAAGATCACGTCCTCCTTGAGGTTCGCCAGCTTGCGCAGGGGCCGATGCCAGCCGCTCCTACGGGAGCGGGGTCACCCTCTCGACTCTCACCCCCCCTCCGTTTTCATTGGTGATCGGCCATCCTGCTCCTCGCCATCTTGCTCAGCCTCCTCCCCTCCTCCCGTCGTCGTCGTCCTCCTGCTGCTCCTGTTTTTTTCTCCTGGTCATCCTCCGACTGCTTTTAATGCATCACGCATCCTCCCGCATCCCCTTCATTCTCCCCCTTCCCTCCCTTTAGGCCTCATCATCCTCCTTCTTTCCTTCATCCTCACATTCATACTTCGAGTCTGGCTCCTCATGATGAACTCGCCCAGGCCACGCGCGCGCTTCGAGCCGTGCGTGCCCCAGTTGCACAGCACGAAAGTCATCTTCCGATGGTCCTTGAGGAATGAGGGGGAGGCTTCGAAGGTGGAGCGGGAAGGGAGCGAGGAGGACGATGGGGAAGATGAGCGAGAAGAGAAGGAGGATGGTCCGACGGCAGCGGAAGCAGCCGCAGCGCCGACGCAATCTGCTCGACGAACATCTGCTCGGAAGAAGCCGCAGCGCCGGCGCTCTCCTCAATATACGTCTGAGCCAAAACGGCTGTCTGGAGACGAGAAGTAGCTCCACAGGTTTCGCCATTTTACCTATACGACCACCCTTCGGGTGATAAGGAGGTTCGGGGGGGAGCAACCAACTTCTCACTCACGATCGATATCACCCGATCGGTTTTACTATCAATATCCCTATCGATCTCACTATCGATTTCATCATCGATCACACTCGATCGGTTTCATAGGATCGTCTCACTCGACCGATCTTACTCGATCAATCCCGCTATCGATCTCACCATTGCTCTTACAAGCGACACCACTAGTGATCTCACGATGTATCTCACAATTGTCACAATCGATTTCACTCAATGGACCTCACCATCGATTTCACTGTTTCTCTTAGTATCGATCCCACACACAATACCACTATCGATATTGCAATCGTTGCTCTTATCCCTCTCACAATCGATGTCACCATTGATCTCACTATCGATCTCACTATATATACCACGTTAGAATGTACAATCGATCTCTCTATCGATCTTTTCATCGGTCTCACGATCGATCTCACTATCGATCCCATTATCGATCTCGCGAAACATCACGGAACACCGTCACGAGCCACGATCACGAGACAGCACCACGAGACACCACCACGATACTTCATCACGAGACACCATCCCGCGACACCACTATGAGACACCACCACGAGACACCACGAGGCACCGCAAGACACCGCGAGCACCACGAGAAACCACGAAAGCGAAATGCCGCGAGACAGATGAAACCTCAACCGAACCGAGCAATTTGTTGCGCCACAGGTTGCGCCATTATAGCCATAGGTTGCGCCATGGCGGCACCCACAGGCGATATCTCGGCGGACCCGTTCAAGGAGAATTGAAGCTCGAGGAGGCGGAGGGAGACGAGAAGGAGGAGGAGGAGGCCCCCCCGGAGAGTGGCGTCCCGCCTCACCCCAGCGGAGTCGACTCTTCACACCTCCTGGCTCTTCCCTGTCCTTCCTCCCCCCCGCCTCCTCCCTCGATCCCTCCTCCATCCTCCTTCTCCCTCCCTCTCTTCTCCCTACGGCTTCCCTCCATCACTATCCCCAAACACTGCTTGCACTAATTCGTGGCTCGTGCCTGCTGCTCTAAGGATTTGGGTGGGTCGGCCGAGGTTTCGCTTGGCGGGCATCTTTTCGACCCCCCCTCCCTCCCTCGACCTCCAACTCTTCCTGCCCGCTGGCCCCCTCCCGTCCCTCGCCCTCCTGTCGTAGCGGATCCATATCCCTCTCCTCCTTCTCCTCCCTCTCCCTCACCCTGGGAGCATCATCATCATCATCAGCATCATCATCATTATTAACATCATCATCGCCATCATGATCAACATCGCCATCACCATCATCACCAACATCAGCATCCGCATCACCAACAACATCAGCATCATCATCAACAGCATCATCAGCATCTTCATCATCACTACCAGCATGATAATCTGCATCATCATCATCATCTCACCACCCTCATCAACATCATCATCATCATCATCATCATCAGCATCATCATCACCACCACCACCACCACCACCACGCCACCACATCACCACCACCATCACCACCACCACCACCACCACCATCATTCACCCTCCGCATGGCGCTCGAGCAGCCTGGGCTCCTCCCGCGGCCGCCATGGCGGCCATGATCGATTCGCCCGCGCTCCATGTGGTGCGCCCCACAAAGGCCGCGCGCGGCCAGGCGGCCGTCCCTTGGAGTCGGCCAGGGGCGTGGCCTGCAGGCGCCGCGGCGAGATTGTCGCTCCCCGATTGCCCTGGCAATCGGGACTGGAAGCGGCGGCGCGGCGCGCGAGCTTTGGGAGTGGGCTTGGCTGGGGCAGGCCTGCGGCGCCAACCCGCGGCCCCTTGCGTGGTCTCTGGGACCACGGTGTGGCCGCGGGCTTGGTGGGCGCCCATGTTGGTCGAACTGCCGCTGCCCGACATACAGCCGCTGGATTCGTGGTATTTCGTTGCGTGGCAGGACCACCTGGTGCCTGCCACGTGGTGGGTCCCGCTGTACAGCGATGCGGGAGGAGGTGGACCCAGCCGTCATCGCGACGGTCTGGCGCGACCCCGACGGGCACAACGTACCGCGCCCGTAAACAAAACCCAACACCGCTCATACCTCACACGTTTCGCGCCCCAAAGCTAGGCCACCAAAAGCGTTGCACCCCAGGTGCTGGAGGAGGGAGTCGCAGCGGTGCGCGGCGTTTGAGGACCCAATCGTTGTGCCGCCAGCATCCGTAACGATCACCAACCATCAATAGTCATCACCAACAACCATCACCAACTACCATTAACAACCATCAACAGCCATCACAGAACAAAAAAGGACAAAAAGAGACAAAAAGAGACATTGCGACATGAAAAGAGACAAAAAGAGACAAAAAAAGACAAAAAGAGACAAAAGAGACACATTTGCAACTGCGCGCGCCTCCTGGAAGGTATGGAAGGTTGGAGGGCCAGGGTTCGCCGCACGAGGCAGCGAGACGCACCCCTGGCAGTAGGTCGGACCTGTCCTCCTACAGGCGGATGTTGTGCGAAAGTTGAACCACACATTCAAACATATGTGTTCTAAAAAGTCGAAGCGTCGCCCGAGGTCAAACCCCCCCGGGTCCGCACTCCAAGCTGACTGGGAGTGCCTTCGCCGCACGAGGCAACGAGACGCACCCCTGGAAGTAGGTCGGACCTGCCCTCCTACAGACGGATGCTGGGCGAAAGTTGAAGCACACATTCAAACATATGTTTTTTTCAAAAAGTCGAAACATCGTCCACATAGTATGTATTCACTGTGTTTGAGTCTTCCTCCCGTAGAGGCACAGGCCCGACTTGACCCTGGCAACACTGTACTGGGGTCCCGTCGCCGAACGGCCTCCTTCCAACATGTCCCGCCGCCGAGCGGGACGGGTTGAGTTTTCTGGCCGAACTCTCGCCGCGGCGAAGTGGGACGAGAACGATGTGATGATACCTTGGGCCCAATATCCAGTGGTCCTCATTGCTCCAACCTGCATGGAAAGAATCGGGAATCTGGGATGTCTTGGACATCCGGGAACGCGTGATTGCCCTGACATCTCCCTCCTTGGAAGGGAGGAGGGGGGAAGGGTATGCGAGAGGGATGGGGGGAACGGGGGCAAGGGGGGGTGGGGAGGCGGGGAGGGGATGCGGAGGAGGGGCACGGCAGAACGGTGGGGAGGCTGGAGGAAGACGGAGACTGGGAGGGGAGCGGAAGGCGGGTGACCTTCGCGGATCCATCCAGGTCAAGAGACGCCGCAGCGCACGAGGGCCGAGGGCTCCGCTCATGAGCGATCGCTTCGCGATGCTCTGTGTGCTTGTTTCGCGACGCTGGATGGCACGGGCTGTCCAGCAACCCTGGGTCTACAGGTGGGGCGTTGACCTCAGGGACGATTAATCAAGAACGAGGCCCCTTTTCTCCCAAAGTGAAACGTCGATTTCCAATTGGAAACCTCAGGGAAACCTACGGCACAATGTACAGTCGGGGCGTTGACCTAGGGAACCCTAAATAAGGAAAGAGGCCCCTATCTTTCATAAGTTGAGCTCTGATTTCAGATCGAAAACCTGAGGAAAACCTGGGGCAAGCTGCGAAACAATGAAGGAACACGGAGCCCCTCCCCAACGAAAAGGGTTCCCTCTTCGGCGCCCCGACTGTAAAGCAACACGGAACACGAAGCCCCTCCCCAACGAAAAGGGCTCCCTCTTCGGCGCGCCCCGACTGTAGCAACGGCCACTCCGTCGCAGGACGCTCCCGTGGGGTGGGAGAGCGCGACAGGAAAGAGAGCGCTTGCTCCGCCCCGTCGGCCTGCAGCGTACGAGCCGTCGAAGAATCGGAGCACGATGAACGCCGTTGTATAGCAGATTCCGGCTAATCCTCCAGTCAGCGTGGGAGGCCGCCCTGCTGCAGCCACCCTTCTCACAGCATGCTTCTGCGCACGGTGCAGCTGGACAATAGAGGCCTCCTCGATGGGGTCCGAGAAGATGGGGTCGGAGGATCGCGCCGCATCGCCGATGCATCAGCGATGCATTGGCGATGCATCAGCGACGTCGGCGGTGCTGCGGCGACGTCAGCGCGGAGCAAATCAGGCGACACATCGAGCCGCATCGGCGATGCATCGGTGATACGGCACTGTCTTCCGACCCCATCCACTCGGATCCGATCTGGGAGGCCCAACACAAGTGTGCTGCGGCTACGCACCCCATCACATGCCATCAAATCATGGCTCTTCTGTCGCGCTCCTGCATTGCAATGCCCGGGGGAATCTGGCCTCGCCCAATCTGGCCTGCTGACCTGCTGCTGAGCAGGGCCATCTTTTTTCCGCTAGGCCACTCCAGAGAATCATCAAAATCTGACCTGCCGCAACAAGCAGCGGCGAGCCCTGGCGGGAGCATCGGCCGGCAACGTTCGAGCGTATGGGGGCCGAGCGCCCTTCCATCGCTGAACCCGAACTGGTTCAAAAAAATCGGCCGCGAGGAGCAGCACACCACAGGCAGCAGGCGGAGGGGGGCAGCCCGGGCGCGGGAGGGCGTGCTGGCTGCCGCAGCAGAGTTCGGGTCGGGCGAAAGGGGGGGGGACAGCAGAGGAGGGGTTTGAGAATCAGCTCACGCAGCTGCTTTTCCCGGCGCCGGAGGCGCCCGTGCATCGAGGAATGGGCGCCTCGGAGGGGCCGACACCGGCTGCACGCAGCAGATGTCGTGACCCCCCCTTTCCCAATCCCCCCCCCCTTTCGCCCGGCCCGAAGAGTGCAGCCGTCACCTGCCGCCGCTCCCCAGCACGCTCTGGATCACGTTGTTCAGCGGGCGGGTGAACGCCATGAAGCCGGCTGCCATCTCGGAGCCGCAGAGAGAGGGGGGGGGCAGGGGTGCCGAGAGGCCGGGAGGAGCAGCACGGACGGGGGAGGGACTGGGGAGGCGGGCCGGGGGGAGAGGAGAGGAGAGAAGGGGGGGGGACGGGCGGACAGAGGAGGGAGGGAGGAGGGAGCAGGATGCACGCTGCCATCCACCCTCCCAGGACCCGATGAGGTAGGAGGAGGGGAGGGGCGGAAAATGATCGGGGGAAGGGGGGAGGGAGGCGGCAAGGAGGCGGGGAACGGCGAAGGGCGTAAGAAGGGATGGATGAGGCAACGAGTCCGGGGGGAGGAGCATGAGGGAGGGAACGACCAGAACAAATCTCTGATGCATCAACGAGGTAATCCACACTCTGCCGTCCCAAGTCCGCTCCCCTTCAAACAGTACAACCAATCCATTTCACTACTTGGCGTGCCGCCTTGAACGACCAGCGCCCCAGTCGGAGCGCACACGAGAGGACACGCGACAGGACACGAGACCCTTCCGACGGCAACATGGCCTCCCACAGCCCACAAGATACAAAGGGCATGAGGCCGCGACCGCGGTCCACCGCGGCCGACCCGCAACCTCGCGAAGGGATTCGATCGCTGCGCAGGGTATTAAGTGAGGCCGAGACCGCGGTCCACCGCGGCCGACCCGCAGCCTCGCGGAGGGATCCGATCGCAGGGCAGGACACCAGGGGGTATCCGACTGGTCGCGCCGCGCACCGCGTAGCACAAAGACAGCATGGCGCCCAACAGGCGCGCCCTCCCTCCCCCACTGGGGGGGGCGAGCGCGCGACCCGTCGCCACGGCAGAGGGCCGAAGAAGAATAAGAAGGGCGCGGGCGCGGAGGACAAGGGAACGAGGGCGCGGCCGCGGACACGCGCACCACCACCACCAACACCCTGAGGTCGCGGGAGGGGGGGAGGCGAAGCAAATCATGAGAGCCTCGGCAAGAGCCTCGGCGAGAGCCCTCGGAAGTGAAGCACGCATAGAGGCCGATCTAGAGGACGCCGAAGGTACACTTTCCGCGCCCCGCGACCTCACCCCGAATCCGATAGCGAATGAATTTGCGGGACGGGGCACGTACAGGACGCGCAGGATACCCTGGTGCGCGGGGGCGACCCCGAATCAACTCTTCGTTGGTTAACAGGGGGCGGAGCTGGACTCAGCGAACATAGCAGAGTCCCCTTCGCCGCTGCGCCGCGGGCACGGCGCCGATACTTGAAACTCTGAAGTCCAGACCGAAGCGACCCCAAACCCGAGAGGACGCGAGGGTACCATCGCCCAGAGGCGCGAGTCCGAACAAGCAGAGGACATGGGAAGGGATGGACAGGATACAAGAGTACCATTGATGTTGCAAGGTCGACCTGCCAATGCGCCCCGGCTGTAGCCAGTCGTGAGTCGTCGTCGTCGTCTTCCTCGGTCGTCGATCGTCGGCCAATGGTCGCCGCCGCCACCTGACTCTCTCGCGCGCGCGGCCCACTGGGCAGATGACGACGAGGAGAAGGAGAAGGATGATGATGATGATGACGAGGAGAAGAAGGATGATGTAGATGATGTCGATGTTGATGACGAGGATGAGGAGAATGATGATGATGACGATGATGATGATGATGATGATGACGATGATGATGAAGATGATGAAGATGATGAAGATGATGATGATGATGATGCTGAGGACGTGAATGAGAAGGGGGAGGATGAAGATGGCACTGAATATCAGGATGATGATAAGGAGGCGGAAGATGAGCATGAGGGGAAGAGAAATATAATCGAAGCGGAAGTGGGGATAGTGGTGATGGTATGATGATGACGTGGTGATGATGTGATGGTGGTGATGATGATGGTAACGATGCTGCTGAAGATGATGGTTCTGATGGTTGCAATAATGACTATGCTCATGCTGATGATGAGTGTGTTGATGCTGATTACGATGGCGATGGCCATGACGATGGCGATAACAATCCTGATGCTGATGATGCTGATGTTGCTAATGATGGTGATGACGATGCTGCTGATGATGATGATTCGAATGCTGATACTGATGATACTGAAGATGAGTATGATGTTGATGATGATGCTGCTGCTGATGATGATGTTGATGATAATGTCGAAGAGGAAGATGAGAGTGCTGGTGATTGGGATGGTGGTGATAATATATATATATATATATATGTACAGATATGGTGATGGTGATGGTGATGGTGATAAGTGATGGTGATGGTGATGATAATGATGATGATGATGATGATGCTGATGATGATGATGATGATGATGATGAAGAAAGTGGTGAGTATGGATGGTTACGGTGCTGATGGAGATGATGATGGAACTGATGGGTGACACGAATGTTCACAGATGGTGATGATGTCGATGACGAGGACGGTACTGACAATGATGATGATGCTGATGATGATGATGATGATAATGATGATGATGATGCAGATGCTGAAGCTGATGATGTTGTTGATTATGGGTATACTGAGTAAGGTTTTCTATAATAGTATGATGGGCGAGGTTTGGTGATGGCAATGATGGTGGTCGTGATTCTGAAGATTGTATCAAGGTGGACGAAAGAAGGGATGGGGAAAACAGTTGGGATGATGGTGATCATGGTAAGAATGATGCTGCTGATGATGATGCTGCTGATGACGAAAACGATGATGAGGTTGGATGTCCTGGCGTTCCAAGCATTCCTGGCTTTCCCGGCTCCCCCTGCGTTCCCGGCTGGCGTTCCTGGCGTTTCAGGGGTTCCCTGCCTTCTCGGATGGCGTCTTTCCCGAAATCGGATGTTCCTGATCTTCCCGGCCTTCCCGGATGACCCAGCCTTCCCGGCCTCCGGCGTTCCCAGAGCTTCTGGAGCTCGGACCCGGCCTTCCAGGCGTTCCTGGCCTTCCCGGCTGGCGATCCTGGCGCACCCGAGCTCGATCAGGGTCCCTCCCTTCACCGTCGGCCCGGAGGAAAGGGGAGGAGGAGGAAAAGGAGAGGGAGGGCGGAGAAGGATGGCATAGAAAAGGCGCGTCCTTGGCCTGGCCCATCCGGTCCTCGATGGACTCACTGGCGGCCGCTTCATTTTGCCCCCGCGGCCGGGGGAACTGCCGACTTCTCTTCGGTCGCTCCTCCTCGTTCTCCTCCTCCTCCTCCTCCCTCTCCAGCTCCTCCCTCATATCATATCCCCTCTCGTCTCCCCCCGTCATCCTCTCCCTCCTCGTCTCCCTCCTCCTCCTCGTCCTCCTCGTCCTCCTCATCCTCCTCATCCTCCTCTTCCTCTTAGCCTATTCCTACTTCCTCCACCTCCTCCCACGGTCCGGGATGGACTCTCCGGCAGGACCTTACCTTTTCTGCTTGCCGCCAACGCGGCCACTGCCTGGAGAAGAAGGCGCTTGCGCGCGACTTCACATGGGCAGCTGACGGAAGAATGTCGGCGCGATCGATCCCATTTGTTGTACCTTACGTGTGTGACGTCGCTTCTGGTCCACATCCTGTCAGGCCGCCGTCCTGGCTGTCAGGACCGGCGGGTTGTTGAAGACAACGTCGACGGCCTCGTCGTAGGTGGAGCCGCGCACCTGCCCAGGCAAATATGGCCAGACAGGGATCGGCGAGTCTCAACGGCGCGCACAAGAACGGGTGGGGTCTCTCTCTCTCTCTCTCTCTCTTCATCTCTCTCTCTCTCTCTCCCTCCCCCTCCTGATTCCCGATTCCTGGTTCCTGGTGGCTGCAAGATCCCCGGGATGCAGCATCCGACCCACAGGGCCAGTCGGCCCTGGGGGGCTGATCAAACTGGGCTTGGCTTAGGTCGGGCATGTCCCCCTACGGGCGGATTTTGAACGACAGTTCAATGATAACCTAAAACGATCAAACATACTTAGCAAACGATTTCTTAACTATCTCCTGTGGAGGGACAGGCCCGACTTAAAACTAGGCCCAATACTCCGCGAGGCGTCCAGGGACGTGGTTTTTGAGCGGATCTGGTCCGGAGGGCAGGGCGGGGCGGGGGGGGGCTGCGAGGTGTCCCCCGGGGCCGTAGGCGACCCGAGGAAGAGGAGGAGGAGGAGGAGGAGGAGGAGGACGAGGAGGAGAAGGACGAGGGAGAGATGGAGGAGGAAGAGGAGAAAGGGAGGAGGGAGGAGGGAGGAGTGAGGAGGGAGGGAGGGAGGGAGGGAGGGAGGGAGGGAGGGAGGGAGGGAGGAGGAGGAGGAGGAGGAGGAGGACGAGGAGGAGGAGGAGGAGGAGGAGGAGGAGAAGGAGGAGGAGGAGCCAGATGCCTTGGCAGCTGTCTGCATTCGTTTTTCGATGCCAGGGCTGGTGGCTCGCTACAAGGGCTTTGCGGTAGAGGTCGCCTGCGGGACCCTTGGCTGCAAGTCCTTATGGCCCGCTTCAGCGCAGGGCCAAGTCCGAAAAAAACACGCACAAATCATGGAACCTATTTTCGGCGGGTGGCTTAGGACCTAATGGCCAATCGCCCACGACTCAGGATGACTGCCTGAACTCGGCTGAGGTGCAAGGCCAGTCCGTACCCTCCCCCCATCCACTCTCCACTCCCACTCCGTCTCACTATCTACGAACGGGCCTCTACAGCGCTCGAGATGTTGTGCGAGGCCCGCGAGGGCCAACACACGACAAAACTCAACAGTCGCCGGGCGACGGGTCCAACGGAGCAATGTCGGCCCAAGGCCAGGAACGCGGAAGAGAGAAAAAGGGGGGACCCGAACAAAAACATTGCACACGCGAGCGCGCTCTCGAGCTCCCTCTTCCTGCCATCAGCCGCAAGCCGTCGAAGTTCAACGCGCATGCGCTTGCCTGGCCCTGAGCGCCGCATGGATCTGCCGCTCGAGCCCCGATGGGGGTGGGGCTCCGTGGACCATCGCTGCGCCCTGCTCGTCGAGCGCCGTCGCTGTGGCCCGCCGCAGATCCGCCAGCGCGCACCTGCCGAGCTGATCTTCGGCCCCTTGGTTTCCCGTCCGAGTGCATTGAGCTGTTCCTGCCAGTCTGCGCTCCACGGGGAGGCTGCCATGCTGTAGAACATGAGGTATACTTTCCATTTCTCGGCCTGGCCATTCTCGGCGTGTGCTTTCTCCATCTTGAAATCTCTCACCATGTCTCCGAACACGTTCATCGACGCGGTTTCCGAAAGCATGGGAAACTCCTCTACGATGGCTTTGGCTTCTCCTTGCAGCTTGTCCGACCTGCTCAACCCCGATGTGCACGCGCGGGGGGGGCTTGCTGAATCGCGCGTGCATCGCTGGTGCGCTCCGCGTAGGTGACGCCCGCTTCTGCCCCCGCGCCCGCGGCCGCGTTCACTTCTGCGACTAGAACGAAGTTCCAGAAGCTGCCCGACACCATGCGGATCATCTGGGCGTCGTTGAGTCTGAGCTCTTGCAAGTGGACGATCCCCTCCTCGAGCGAAGTGTCTCCTGGTCCAGCTGCATTGCCAATTGGCCTCTTCGGGTTGTCACGCTGCTGCTTGGGCCTCGGTGCTGCCGCGCCGTTGCCGCCTCTGCCGCGTCGCTTCGCGGCCCGCTAGGCTTCCCTGCCGCGGCTCTCCCCGACGTCGCTGGGCCCAGCTCAATGGGTCGTAGCGCGTAGATGGCCTGCCCTTCGAGCTGAGATGCGAGCGATGTGGCTCGAGTAGGGCACTGCGGCGGGTTTGACTTCGACATGGCAATGGCGCGTCTGAGACGCGAGGCTCTGCCGGCAAAGCTTGCGCGGCACCGTGGGCGCACATTTGCCTTTACGAACATGAAATGGGTTTTCCTCACGTTGCGGGCGTGCGCGACGTGCGCCGTGAGTGCCTTAATCACGGTGGAAGACATCCCGCATCATTTCCCTTCGCCCTCCTCGCCCACCTCGCGCGCGCTCTCGTCCGAAATGGCGCTGCCGTCGGTCGCGTCGCCATCGTCGCCCTCGTGTTCTATGAAATGTACGCTGCTGCTGTCCGCCGCCAAGATTCTTAATATTATAAGTAGCCGTTGAACGTGTTTCGCCCCGTCGCGGCTCCAGAGTTTCCTGACGGGGCCCAACTGTGTCCCACCGAACTGGCCCCCTGCCCCTGGGTCCTGGAAAACCCTCAGGGCGTTGTCCCTAGCCCGGCGGGCGGCGTCAAATCTCGCGTCTATTTTTGCCGGCGTTTCCAAGTCGCCACTGAATTGGACGGCCCATGGGGCGCCGTGATCCGCGAGCCCCCCCAAGGCCCCCACTCTCGGTGGCTCGATGGGGCGGTCCAACTCCAGGGCCCGGAAGACAGCCGAGAGAACCTTTTTGTTGTTTTGAGGCCCCCGAGCAATTGGCCGTCACCGCCGCGACCTCTGGATGCGCAGCTCGGCGGCCGCGCGACTCCAGCGCTGAAAGACAGCCCTGGCGCGACCGTCGTAATCGGTCTTCGCCTTGCCGCGCATCTGGCACCGCAGCATTCGCGCGGGCGCTCGGTCCGGGGCGCGGACTCCCCCGCGAATGGCTCCGTGGACACGATTTTTGCCCGCCCATCTCCCGCGCCGCCTCGAAGGGCCCCGGCCCCGCGAATTGACGAGGTGATCCGTTATAACTGCGTTCGCGATGCGGCCGTTCTTCGGCGCTGGTTTCTGCGAGTTCTGGACAGGGCAATTCAACTGCGGCGCCCTGCACTCAGCGTTGGGGGCTCATGCATGCACGCGCATGCGAGATGCATCACCCACGAAGAGGCGCATTCCAGCGTCTGCATCTTCGCGAGAAACTGGGCGCCACCCTCGCAACCAGCTGCAGCCGACACCGGCTGCTGCGAGACAACTGTTCCACTCGTCCATCGCAGGCATGTAGATGTCTACCAAATCCCCGCCGGCCAGCGAATGCCGCACGATTGCTCTCGATGTTCGGTGAAAGTCTACAACCCCGTCGCGCGCTTCGAAATGCACCGCTACTTACTTCGCTGCTTGCTCGAGCAGTGCGATGTTTTCTGGTCTGGCTGTTTTCTGTTGCGGGTTGCGCGCGCAAAAGCATTTGCGCCGTAGCAGTTGCCCAGCGCGCGGCTTGCTCGCGCCTGTCTACGCCGCCAGAACCCCGCAGAGGGGCTCGAGATATACCCTCCCCCCCCCCGCCCAGCGATGCCCCCAAAACCCGCCGCGTGAAAAATCGACGGGGGGGGGGGGGGGGGGGGGGGGGGGGTCTCCTGGAGGTCTCCCGACGGTTGTCCAAAGTGCGACATCGCGAACGCGTCGAAACAGCGGAATGCTCTCTAGCCCTTGACCCCCATCCTGTTGTCTTTCTTACTCCGGAAGAAAAACTGGGGCCCCACGGCGCTCAAGGGGTCTCGCCTGCGACCCTGGCCAACGCCGGCAGTGCATGACATCTCCTGCTGAAGTTCTCGGGTGCGAACTTCCTGTCGCGCTCGTTGGCGCGGCGTTCAATGTCTTTGCGCGCGCGCGCTGCGTCTGCAAAGCCTCCCCAGCATGGTCATGGCATCCGTTCGGGCGCTCGTCGCACTCGCCGCATCAGCCCCGCTCGATCGTTCCGCATCGAGTCCGCAATGCCTGCGGCGTCGTTCAAGCGGGGGGGGGGGGCCCTCATCTTGCGGAGGAAGTCCCAATCCATCTGTCCACTGCAGCACTGGCATGCCCTGCCTGGCCGCGGAAATGAGGAATTCAGCGCTTCCTGGGGCGTCGCCCTGCGCTGGCGAGGGCAACCCAAAGCCGATGTAGCTCTGCATATCGGTGGCGCATCCACGCCTCGTCGACTTGCCCCACGGGCTTCTGAAGCTCGGTCCGCTTCTGATGTCGCGCCAGCTGCTGCAAGCGCCGAGACACGAACTTAGTATTGTTCTCGATTGCGTCAAACTGCGCAAACCCGTCTCCAGTGTATCCCTTGCTGCCCGCCCCCGCGATTTCGGCGCATAATTTTGACATTGCTCGTGGGAGCTCGATCCGCTTGGTTCTCGTGTGCTCGTGGCCAAGAAGTTGCTGTCCGTCTGTGCGGAACGTCTCCTGCATGGCGTCGCGCAGGGCCTGTGACACCATGCCCCGCCATGGCTGCGAATTCCCATGGTCGCTCATAGCCTTTCTACGCGCTCTCTAGTCTTCAGGAACTCGATCCGCTGGTGGCCCGTACTGCATGCACTCTCATCATGGTGTCGCGGCTGACTGCAGGAGTGAAATGGCTGTCTCATGCTCGTCACGTTGGCAAGTCCATATTCACATAGATGGGAACGTGGTCGTGTAAGTGGGTGGTCGTCTGTAGGTGCAGTCGCCGAGCCAGGTCCACGAGCGGGAGGATATGCTGTACTCGTTGTCTTGCTGTGATCGGCGTGATGAGGTGGTCGGTATTGTTCATGCACACACCGTTTGTAGTATTTCGGTCTTGTACGTCCGTTTGCATCCACAACCGTCATGTGGTTGCTCTCTAAAAATTATCATACAATATTACTCGTGGCTCGGCAATCCTCATATGGTCGTACTCGATGAGCGCACTCATGCCCGTAACATCCATTTGCCTACCGGACGAGCAATGGAGGTCCCCTGCAATGATTGGCATGCAATGGTGTCCTAGCTTGTCGGTTTCAGCCTCGCTCCACTTCATGATGCGGGCACTCAGCTTCTTCGGCGTATTCACGGCCAGCCTTTTCGGCGGCAGACGGGATGGAAACAGTGCAATCGAGACTGTGCCGACGCGCCCGGTGATACCCAACGAACGCGGTGGTGCTGCTGCCCGCTGTACGTTCTTCAGGGCAGAAATCTAAACAGCACTGCGATTCCGCATGATCTATTGACTCCTATGGAGTTTTCCTATACAAATCGAATTCACGCGTGGCGAGGCAGGTGGCATTGGCTGAAGTCATCATCCTCCCTGGCCGCTCGACCAGTCCCTATTGTAATGTACATGTGCAGGCTCTCCGTTTGCATCGCTATTTCTGCCGAGCGAATGCAGTCCGCCCATTGAACATTCTGGTACGCAAACTTCATGTCGCGAAAAAAGCAAGAAGAGACAATAATTAGTGGGGGTGCGATTTCTCGCCGCTGCTGCCCGAGCGGCCCTGTCCCCTGCGCGTCGCCCTGCGCGTCCCTAGCCACCTGTCAGTGGTGGCTGGGATCGGGGGTGGGCCGCGCGCAGGTGTCTGGGCCGTGGCGGCGGCTGGAAAAGGAGGAGGAGGAGGAGGAGGAGTAGGAGGAGGAGTAGGAGTAGGAGTAGGAGTCAAGCTAGCCAGCTCGAGCGAGTCAAGCATGGCATGCCCAGTCCCACCCGCCCTCCCACAACATAAGAAGCAAAGCTGGCACAACTGGGGGCCGAAGTCACACCGGCCAGCCGGTTTGGTACAGCTGATGCGGCCGCGATGGCGGTTGCCGACGGGAACTGGCGAGCGCGTGTTGAATGCCGCGCACGCATTGCCAGACGAGTCGAGAATGGCCCGGTACACCGCAGGAAGCCAGAGGTGGCCGGAGGAAGCCCGACGGTCTGACAGGACACCCCAAAGCATTTTTGTGAAAAAGCATTGGGTTTTTGATGTTTTTATGTTGAAATGCTTGCAAACACACGGTGTTCGGTAGGATTCTGACATGAACGCGCGAGTGTGCCCTTTGTGGTATTTTTTGCACAGGATTCGCGGCCTGGGTGCATGACAGAGCATCGCGAGTGCACCGCGCGATGACGTGAAATCGCTGGATTTGACCGAATTCTTAAGATTCCTATGGTTTTCCTATGATTTCAGCAAGAGAGCCCGGGCGGGAAATTTGTACAACTTTTGTGAAAAAGCATTGGGTTTTTGATGTTGTTATGTTGAAATGCTTGCAAACACACGGTGTTCGGTAGGATTCTGACATGAACGCGCGCGTGTGCTCTTTGTGGTATTTTTTGCAATGGATTATCGCCGTGGACGACAGGACGTCCATGTCGAGAGGAAAAAATAAGAAACATGTTGATTTTGTATTGTTTTTTTACAGGTTAGGATGGGACCACCCGGATGCGGCCCCTAATGGCCGGCCTGAGGGGGGAGTAGGAGTATATTCTAATAAGGAATAAGGATAGGAGGAGGAGGAGGAGGAGGAGGAGGAGGAGGAGGAGGAGGAGGAGGAGGAGGGGGGGAAGAGGAGGAGGAGGAGGAGGAGGAGGAGGAGGAGGAGCACGAAGGAGGAGAACGGGTCGCCTGAGCCCTTCGGAGAGGCCCTCCAGGGTGGGCGGGGGCGGCAGCCTCCCTCGAAGCGAACGGGGGGTTTGGCTCCCGCCGGAGGGGCACGGATCCGTCCGAGAAGCGTGCTCGGCAACGCGCGATGCTCCTGAGAGGTCCTCCCTGCCCCACACCTGAGCAGAGGAAGAACAGACAGCATAAGCATAAAAACTTGCGGCGCTCCGCGCGGATTTCTTGGGTTCGCGCTGGAGCCCCTTCCCTGGCGCGCGGAGCGCGCCAGGGGCGGCGCCGGAGGTGCCGCCAGGGGGCCCAGGGATTCAAGAGATCAGCGCGGAGCGCCACAAGTTTATGTGCATGTGGCTTTCTACTCTTCGATCGAAGTCTGCCCAAGTCGCATATGGCCCCCCCTTCTCCGCGCTGCCGACGGACGGCCCGGCGTGCAACCCATCGGCGATGCATGGGCGATTGGGGGTCGATGCGCATCCCCCCTGGAGCCTATCCTTCTTCACGTTGCCCCTGATCACGGGGCGGGACGGGGGCGGCGGAGGGAAGAGGAATCGGAATCGGAATCGAGCTCTAGAGGCACTGGGTTCGTCTGATCGTGTGAGATGCCTGGGCAACTCCTGGAACAATCGCCAGTTTGTAACATTCAGATCAAACCTGTCTTCGCCCTGAGGACCTCTTCAGGAACTTCTGGGGAGCCGGATATGCAGGCAGGAGCTCTGCACAAGCGGTCTGAGGCACCCTCGCTTGCCGACTGAACTGAGGGGCCTCCCCGCACCGCCACAAACCACGAGAGACTCTCGGGGCGGAAGTGCGGGGCGAGCCACCCCGCCCTGGACAGTGGGGACACACAGGCCGAGCTCACCATCCAGAGCACGACTGGCTCCCTTCCTGCATCCAGCCTCAAGCCTCCTCCAAAAGGTTGCTCAAAATCTGGGTTCGGGGGGGTGGGCGAGTTCGGCTCCCAGACGAGGGCTCAGCGGCCTGAGAAGCATCACGGACGGCCACTCACCCGCCCCCCTTCCCCCTTCCCTTCCCCTCCTCCTGCGCAGAGAGAGAGAGAGAGAGGCAGCCGCAGTCGCCCGCGTGGATCCCGACGCCCCCCGGCACTCCACAGACAGGGGGGCGGCACACCGCCGCGGCCGCTCTCTGCAGGCGCGCGCTTCCGCTCGCAGGGCGAGGAAGAGGGGAAGCGGCAGCAGCGAGGTGGGGCGGACAAGAGTCGGGAGCGGCCAAGAGGGGGGTGTCCAAGAGGGGGGGGTGCAAATCATGACCGGCGGCATGTGCGCGGCCCAGCGGGGGGGCCAGGGACGTAATGAAATAAGAAGAGGCGCCCTGAAATCTGGGGAAAAATCATGGCCCCCGCCATGATATCCACCCCCGCCTAGTCATCACCCCCCTCTTTTCCGCCCCCGAAAGAGGCGGACCGCGGACCACGTGCTGGGACCCCGGGAGGCGGGAACTCGAGTCGGCCTGCCAGCGGCGCGGTGCAGAGAGGCCCGGGGCCCTGCCCAGAGAGGGCCCAACGACGGCCTCCGACAGCCAAGAGGACCCCGCAGGCCCCCGGAGGGCCCCCAGAGGGCCCCGAGGGGCCACTCCGAGGCCCCCAAGAGGCACCCAGGAAACACCCAGGAGGCCCCTGAGGGGGCCTCGAGAGGCCTCCTCCTCCTCCTCCTCCTCCTCCTCCTCCTCCTCTGCTTCCCTCTCCTGCGCCCTCCTCTTCCCCATTTCCAAGCGTTCCCCCAACAGGGGTCCACAACTTGCTTCGGGAATGCATTAGAGTTTGGCCAGAGTTCGGCCCAACGTCTGGCCGCGTGGGCGTTTCCCAAAAAGGCAGGGGTATGGCGGTGATTCGCCGTAGAGGCGCCTTCGATCGCACAACAATGGCGTGCCGCGCAATGTCTCCAGGACTTTTAATTGTGAACGAGTTCGGCATGGTCCGTTATTCAAGAAGCTCTACACATGATGGTTGGGAAACATGGCGACGCACGTGTTTTGTATGTTTCTGCCTTCGGGCCCTGCCCGGGCATCGGGAGCGCCAACACAAAACGACTGGGTCGAAGAACCGATCCATGGGAAGGGGTCCAGACCACTGCGGGTCCACGATGCAAAAATAGCACGATGTCTGCAAGGATTGGACAGGACCCGCAAGGGCCGAGGCAAGCTTCCAATACCTGACCGCTTGCTTCGGTCCCGATGCAACTGAATAAATATGTTGGGATGAAGAACTGGAGCTCGGAGGAGGAGCCGTGGAAGGTGGAACTGGGAGGAGGAGGAGGAGGAGGAGGAGGAGGAGGAGGAGGAGAAGAGGAGGAGGAGGAGGAGAAGGAGGAGGAGGAGGAGGAGGAGGAGGAGAGCAGCGATAGCGAACCGCCCAGGGATGCCCAGGGGGGTGGCCGCGCCATCGCGTCGAACGTGCCCTGGGTGAAGTCGGAGTCCACCACGAGCGGCATGCAGTCAACGTTCATCAGCTCGATGGCCTCTGGAGGCCCGCCCGCTTCGTAGGACCGGCTCGATCTCGGCTCGGGTATGCGGCACGCGCCCCTACTCCGATCGGCGGATCGACCGGGAGCGAACTGGCTGGAGCGACAGGGTCGAATCAAGTGCCGGGCTTCGGAGGACGAGGATGAGGAGCGACGAGGGAGGCCGAGCAATGGAGGCGGACGGCGAGGAGGGGGAGGGCGGGGAGGAAAGGAGGGCGGGAGACGGCTGGCGTGCCATCCGCGCTCCGCGGTTCGATGCGGAAGGGGGGGCACGCGCGGAGGGGGCGCGCTGGCTGGTGGGTGGGAAGATGCGGAGGGCTTGTATCGGGGATGGACAGACCCCCCTTTAGTAGAACGTGGTTTAGTGAAAACGACCTGAGGCCCAAACCTGGCGGGCGCAAGCCTGGAAAATAACGGCCACGGCGCCCTCTCGAGAACCGAAAACGGACAATTCACTAATCGACGTGTCACTGTTGGGGGTTCTGTCCACCCCCGATTGTAGGAAGGCGTCGGGGCGAGGCGGTGCCGTGCCGACATAAAAAAGGTCGGGCCGGAGGTGGCGCTCTGGCTGGTGGGTGGGGGGTGCGGAAGAGGCGCGCGGGGTGCGGGGGGGGCGGTGCCGTGCCGAAAGAAAAAGGGCCGGGACGGAGGGGGCGCTCTGCCGTGCCGAGAAAGAGGGGTCGGGACGGAGGGGGCACGCAAGCTTGCGCGTGGGGTGATGCAGGGGGGGCGCGCGGGATGGGGGGGCGGTGCCGTGCCGAAGTGCAAACATCGGGGCGGAAAGGGCGCGCTGGCTGGTGGGTGGGGTGATGTGGAAGGGGCGTGCGGGATGGGAGGGGGGCGGTGCCGTGCCGAAATGGAGGGTCGGGGCGGAGGGGGCGGCGCCGTATCGAAATAAAGGCATCGGGGCGGAGGTGGCGTGCTGGCTGGCGGATGGGTGTGTGCGGAGGGGGCGCGTGCTGGAAGGGGAGCGCTGGCTGGTGGGTGGGAGGATGCGGAGGGTTTACAGTCAGGGATGCGCGCGTTGGCTGGTGGTTGGGGGGTGCGGAAGGTGCGCGCGGGATGAGGGAAGCGGTGCGGTGCCGAAATGAAGGGGTCGGGGCGGAGGGGGCGCGCTGGCTGGTGGGTGGGGGCGATGCGGAAACGGGGCGCGCGGGATGGGGGGTACCGTGCCGAAATAAAGAGGTTGGGGCGGAGTGGGCGCGCTGGCTGGTAGGTGGGGGGGATGCGGAGGGGGCGCGCGGGATGGGGGGGTGGCCGTGCCGAAATATAAAGGTCGGGGTGGAGGGGGCGCGCCGGATGGTGGGTGGGGGGGATCCAGAGGGAACGCTGGCGGGTGGTGGGGTGGGGGGGGCGCGCCGGGTGGTGGGTGGGGGGGATGCGGAGGGGGCGCGTGGGATGGCGGGGGGGCCGTGCCGATGTAGCGGAGGTGGCGCTCTGGCTGGCGGGCGGGAGGGATGCGGAGAGGGCGCGTGCGGGATGGGGGGGGTGCCGTGCCGAACTAGGGTCGGGGCGGAGGGGGCGCGCTGGCTGGCGGGTGTGGGGGGATCCGGAGGGGGCGCGCGGGATGGGGGGGGGACCGTGCCGAAATAAAAGGGTCGGGGTGGACGCGGCGCACTGGCTGGTGGGTGGGGGGGTGGTGGTCTGGGTGGGTGGGGCGGGTGCCGTGCCGAAATAAAAACGGTCGAGGTGGAGGGGGCGCACTGGCTGGCGGGTGGGAGGATGCGGAGAGGGGGCGCGCGGGATGGGGGGGGCGTGCCGAAATAAAAGAGTCGGGGCGGACGGGGCGCGCTGGCTGGTGGGTGGGGGGATGGGGTGGGGGAGATGGGGGCACCCTGGGGGCGCGCTGGCTGGTGGAATGGGTGGGTGATGGAGGGGTGCCGTGCCGAAAGAAAGTGGTCGGCGATCTAGAGCACAGCTGTGCAAGAGCGTAGTGGGTTGGGTTGGGTTGCGGTGGTGTAGTGGGTGGTGACAAGATGGCCTGGACCTGCCATGGGGGATGTGCGATACATGACGTCGAGACGCACGTGTGTGTTTGTGTGTGTTTGTGTGTGTGGCCGCCTGAGGCCCCACCTTCCTGCGCCCTGTCTCCCTCCTTAAAGCTGCGTGCAGCCCTCCCAGCTTTGAGCGGAGGAGGTTCGCTCTCGCCCCGCCGACCAAAGGTGTGTGTGTGTGTGTGTGTTTTCAGACGTTTGCGAGTAACCACTTTTGGCGAGCAGCGGGACGCTGCTCGGTGCGTCTCTCTCTCGCCACTCCTCCCCGCTGGGGTGGCGGGCGAGGGGGGCCCAGGGGGCCCAGGCCGCCGAGCCGCCCCGAGGCATGTGCGGCGCGCACCGCCCGAGCCACGGGGAGGAGACGAGGACTGACAGAGGGAGCCCCAAGGAGGAGAGGAAGAGGGGGAGGGGAGGAGAAAGAGGAGGAGGAGGTGGAGGAGGAGGAGGAGGAGGATACCCCTATCCTATATCCGATCCTCTTGTTCTACTCAACATGCTCGTCCCGATCCTGTCTCTATCCCCACATCCGAGACACCTCCCACAAGAGATCCAACCCTGAGACCCCAGGACGTCCACATGGATTCTCGGTGCGGGAGCGTCGCGCTCCCTCCACGGCAACAGCGATCGAGGCCCGAGAAGCCCAGGGCACCCTGGAGGCAAGCAGGGTGTTTCTTGACATGGGCTTCCACTGCACGCACGAGACATTCCAGGCCTCCGGGATGGGGTCGGAGCATCGCGCCGCATCGCCGATGCATCGGCGATGCGGCTCGCTGTGGGGCCCAATGTTCTCCACGCCAGCGCTGCGGATGTACCGCCGAGGTCGCCAGCGCATGACATGGCCGACGCACCGGCGATGCACCGCGGACGCATCGGCGGTGCGGCGCGATTGAAGGGGCCCAGGGACACACAAATTAATAGACACTAATCAAAGGATTCCCCACATTTTCCTATATCTTCTGGCTTTCTGTCTTCCCCCCCACTTCCCATTGTTTCCCATATCTTCTGGGGAATCGGGGGCTCCTTGTGCCTGTGTGCTTCTTCTCCTGCTGAGCGATGCTCCGACTCCACCTGCCCGGGCCCCGTCCGAGAGGCCGCTGGACAGGACATGGCGACCTCGTGCGCGGTGGCTTGCGCAGGCCCGCGCAGAGCGACCCCGCGCTGGCCTCCGTCGCGCAGCGGAGGCTGGCCCTTTGTTACAGGCCCCAGGGGATCCCGAAGCGGGCTTCAGAAGACCCGAGACACCCGACGCCCTGGTCCCTTCCTAGTATGTCGACCCCCGTGCAGAGGTCTCGGCACCGCCCCCGGAAGCGGGCCCCAGAACCCCCCCAGACCCCAGATCCCCGACTCCACGATCTGTTCAGAACATCGACCTCCAAAGGTCTCGGCCCCTCCCCCGGGACCGGTGCTTCATCCTGAAGGTCGTTTTTGACGGTCCCAGGGCCCGGAGATGGCCCTCAGAGGCCGAAACGAAAGAGGAACCTCCCGTCGTGATGTTGTTCATGGCCCGAAGGGGCCTGTGACTGCTGGGGAACGTCGTCGACGCTTTCTATGTGTTGCTTGCTCTGCCTTGATTTTGTCCCCCAATTGTATTAATGTTCTGCTCGTCCGACTTAAATATATGTATACATATATACATTTACATCTATACATATATATATATATATGTATATACACATATATATATATATATATATATATATGTGTTTCCGCGCCCCCCGGGTCCCGGCCGGGCTCGACATGGCCCCAGGATCGGTGCACACTCCCTCCCAGTCTGGCCAGGGCGGCACGTGCACTGGCAGGGGGCGGTGAGATGCCGAGGGGCGGCGTCCACCGGGAAGCCCCGGTGGGGGAAAGGCAGGAGCCCCCGCTGCCTCGTTTGAAGGCGCATGGGGAGGGGGGACGGGGAGGGGTGGCCCGCTCATGTATGCACCCTGGAGCTCAAGATTTTTTGAAACCACGTCACGCGCGTCATGTGGGTGGGTGGGTGGGTGGGTGGGTGGATGGGTGTGGGTTCGCCTGGTACATACCACAACACACTGCACGCGCACTGCGAACAGCATTCCTGTGCTAAAAAAACAACAGGCGCTGCTGCAAAGGGGGTGGGTGAAGCTGAGGGTTATGTTATCTACTCGGTGTGTGGGTGGGTTGGAGGCCAAATAAGGCGCGCTGTGTGTTCGAATCAACAACTTCAGCTCCTGAGATCCGACGCCGCGAAGAAAACTGGACCGTGCGTGATAGACACCTCTGGCTGAACCCTGGACCACGTCGTCCTGCCGCATGCCTCGAGCCAAATCGATCTGGAAGGGCCCCCCGGCCCGAGCAACGGCGCAGAATCCCTCGAGGCGAACAACTTTCAACGCCTGGATCTCGGGGATGTGCCCAACAGCAAGGACTGCGCGCGGCTCTCTCTCCTCGCCAGCGCCTCGAGCCGATCGCAGCCGCGAGAACGGAAAGGGCCCCCCCCACCCGAGGCGGCTCCCAGCGAGCGGGCTGCGGGCAATAGTTATATCCACATCCAGTGCGTCTTGGAGTCTGGGGCTCTCTTGCCCAGAAACCGCAGACGCACTGGATATGGGTAAAAATCTGGCCCCAAGAGGCTCGATGTTATCCATATCCAGTGCGCCTCGGCGTTGCGGCACCTCTTCCTAGAAAATCCAAGACGCTCTGGATATGGATATAAGTATTGCCCGCACGGGCATGGGTGCGGGAAGTGGGCCCTGCGCGAACTCAGTGGAGCCTTGTCGGGTGTGAGCTTCATGTACTCCTTCAGGCGCAGGAACCGGTACTTGACATCGTCCTCGCGACGGGGCAGAACGGAAGGGGGGGCAAGGACGGACGGAGGCCCTCCGTCTGTCCTTCCCTCATTTCCACGCTGCCTCTCTCATCTCTCTCGTCTCTCTCCCTCGCTCTCCCTCCCTCTCTCTGCGCATCCGTCTCTCATCCTTCTAGTCTGCCGGGAACACCCTCTGTCACACACTCCTCCATCCCTCCGCCGGAGAAGTGAGAGGAGAGGCAAGCGCGACAAGGCAATGCTGCCACTCTGGATCGAGGCATCGTGCGTTGAGGAGCACAGCGGTGCGCATACGTCGAGAGCGCAGTGCAAGCAAACCTCCCGTGGACGAAGTCGTGCACCAACCAATGGCCTTCCTCCTCCTCCTCCTCCTCCTCCTCCTCCTCCTCCTCCTCCCTCTTCCTCCTCCTCCTCCTCCTCCTCCTCCCTCTTCCTCCTCCTCCTCCCTCCTCCTCCTCCTCCTCCTCCTCCTTCTCCTCCTCCGTGAGGAGCACGGCGAGCCCAGGAGGGGGAGCGAGGGAGAAAAAGGCAACAATACAAGGGGTGATAGCGGTAGGCCCCGCCCCTAGAGATCACCTGGTGTCCGGGCTGCGCTCCACTCAGGGACGACGGGCGGCATCCGCAGTCGCAGACAGCGGCAAATAAACATCGCGCAGCAATGACCAATATAAGGGAACGGCTGCAGAGAAACAATGGAAGGCAGAGAACGAGAGATACATGAACACTTAGACTACCTTGTAAACGCCCAAAGGCAACTTTTATAGCTCACATCTTTCATTCAAAAACTCATTCATCAATAATTTGTGGCTGGCATTCCTTTGTCGTTTCCAGGTTTCCGTGGCGATGCGTTTTTCGATCGCTTTCGACGCCAACCCGAAGAAACGTTTCAGTGTTTGCCCCACTTCGATTTTACATCGAATCCCAATATGCCTTCCAACGTGCTCTGTTGTACCCGGTATTGCTTTGTCTGGGCGTGCATTGGCAATCACCTGGCAGCAATGAGGCACCAGCACGCAGCAAAGGCAACAAACAGCAAGTAGCAGCGTGCAGCAGGGAACGGCAGACATGATCAAGCGGGGAGTTGGCGGCTGCAGCGGGCAGCAGGTGCAAGAGAGAAGCCTTTTTGGAGAGAGCGTCGAGCTCTCATCGTGCGTTGCCTGTCAATCGCTGACCGACCCCACGGACCCCGGAGTGCGCGTGTCAGAGCTGGAAGCGTCGTCGGTGTCATAACGGCGGCGGCGGCGGCATCGTAACGGCGGCCTCCGCGGCGGCGACGACGACATCCTAAATGTTTGCGCCTCCCCTGGGCCCAAAAATCATAGTTGCCTGTTCGAGGCCGCTTCCAATAAGCCCCACCTGCGTTTTCAACGCGTTCCCAACCCCCCATTCTACTGGATCGGACAGAGACTGACAGGTATCGCCCGATAAGACCTTAACGCTCTCCAAAAAAACTTATCTGTTGCACCTCCTGCCCGCCTCAGCCGCCAATTTCCTCCTGTGCTGCTTGGTAATGCCACTGCCTGCGGCTACTGCCTGCTGCTACTGATGCCCGCTGCGCTGCTCCGTACCCATTATCATCGATACTCTTGCGTTGCACCCGATGTTCACGAACCCGCTGTGTTATAGTTTCGAGGGTGGCGTTTCCTTACCGACCGTATCCAGCCCGCGCCGGCACATTTCAAAATACGTTGCACACGATCGCGCGGACACTCGAGATCCCCGCGGCAGAGGAGGAAGGGGAGGGGGGCCAAGCAACTGAATGCCACTTCCCCTGGCGGCCCGATCCGCTCGGCCCGGCGCGCTGCCAGCGCCGCGCACCAAGCCACCTCGCCCCCGCCAGCGCGCGCCGCCGGCACCAGGAGGAGCGCCGCTGCCCGCGGCGGCAGCACGGGGGCCCAGCACGGGCACGGCCGCGCCGCGAGCGCACGCCACCGCGGCGCCGAGCCGCCGCACCTGAGGCACGCCACCCACGCTGGCCCCTGCATGGCCGCGTGCGCCTGCCAGGCGCGACCGGCGAACAACGCGCGCGCGGCCTCGCCGGGCGGCGGCGGCGCCGCGTCGCCTCCGCGGCCCCCTCGGCGGTTCGGGCGTTCGGGCGGCGCGCCCCGGCGCCGGCTGGCGACGGCGCGGACGCCGGCGCCGTCCCCGGCGCGCCCGGCGGCTGGCGGCAAGGGCGCAGCCGGGCAGCAGTCCAGCGCCGCCGCGAGCGCGGGCCGCTCTGCCCGCTGCTGCCGCGATTCGCCTTCAGGGCGGCGAGCTCCACCTCCGCTAGCAGCCACTGCGAGACTGCGAGAGCCCGCAGCCGGCGGTTCCGCGCGGCGCGAAGATCAGGCGGCAGCATCCGCGTCGCGGCGGCGGCGCCGGCCAAGAGGTCGGCCGCCGCGCTGCCTTCCCAGACCTCGGCGCTCACCCCGCGGGCTCGCGCGGCCGAGGCGCCCGGATGCGCCTTGCCCCAGCGCGCCGAGGCGGTGAATTCCGCTCGCTGCGCCGTTCGCGCGCCGCCGGCGGGGCCGCTGCTGTCGACGCGGCCTGCGCCTGGACGCTCAAGCCGCAGCCCCCGCGGCGCCCGCGCCAGCACAGGGTGGCAAGGGCGCAGGCAGGCGCCGTCCGTCCAGGCGCGGAGCCTCCGCGGGCGCGGGCCCGGCTGTTCTGGGGCCGGCACGGGGGGCAACGCGAGCGGCGCGCTGGCCGCCGCCGCCAGAAACTCGAGGCGGGCGCCCACCACGGCCAGCACCCAGGAGAGCGCCACGCCAGACGGCCAGGCGGCCCAGAGCGAGGCCTCTGTGAAAGCAGACCCCTGCAGAGCCGTGCTCCGAGCGGAAGCCCGAGCTGGGCAAGCCCAGAAGTGGTGCCCCCGGTCCTCGAGCGCGGCGCTGCGCTGGGGGCAGGTCGCTGGCCGGCCCCACTTCGCGGCAACAAACTCAATTATCGCGTTGCCGGCGAGCGCCGCGCGGAGTGCCCCAGCCGCGTCCTGGGCCAAGCCTTGCGCAGCACTTGCTGGGTGTCACGCAGGGCTGCGTCGGCCGGCCGTCACCCGTCTGGGCGCCCAGGGATGCCGCGCCAGAGCTCGACGTCGGAGCCGAGCCGAAAAGTCGCTAGGCTCCGCGTGGCCGCCGCGATCGGCCCGCTCCCGCGCCCCGCGAAGATGGTCCCCACTGCCTCCCTCCCGCCACAGATCCCGTGGGAATCTGCCGCGTCGGAGCGCTTTCACCAGCTGCCACAGCGGCGCGATCGTGACCGCGGCCAAGGGGTCGAGGCGTCACGTCGGGCTCAGAACGCCGAACACCACCTCGGCCGCGGCGCGTAGCCCGCTCCGGCACGCCGCAGGCGGTCGTCCACAGCCCCCATGCGCCGGAACCACGAGTGCGTGAGCACGCTGAGGATGAAGACCGCCAGGGCGCAGCCCAGCAGCAGGCCCCGAGCAGGCAGCCAAGCTCCACCGATGGCGTGCCCGACGCAGACCCGTCGCCTGGCCGCGTGCGCACCCAAAGCTGGCTGGGCGACCCATGCAGGCATTAACGGCCGAGGATGTCCGGCAGTCTCCAGGTCGACACTGTCGTAGGCCGTCCGCCAGTCCACGGCTAAGCCTGCAAGTGCCTCCGAAAGGGCCTCGGCGGCTCCCAACTCCACGGCGAGCTCCCATACCAACTGCTCGGCGCCCCGCTGGTCATCCTCGCCGGCCCAACTGAAACGCCAGCTGGCGAACAGCCGCGCACGGCCAGCGGCCCTGACGCGGTATATCATGGGAAGGAGCCAGATGGGCCGACGCTCCATGGACCCAGCCCCGCCGCCAGGAATGGGGAGCAAGATGCCCTCGGGCTCTGCAAGCTCGGAGGGCCACTGGCCGCTGGCCACCACAGCATCCAGGACGTCGGAGATCCAACTATGCAGCTCCCGCGGAAGCAAACGCAGCTCTTTGACCGTCCACACGTCTGACCCGGGCCTTTTTCGGCGGGGCATCACAGCTGCCGCCACGGGCCTCGAAGAAGCGGAGGCGTGCCGCTGGCCCTCCCCGCAGCGCTAAGAGCACCGCCGCCCTGCCGCCTCTCCGGAGGCCGCTGGGTCCACCGCCGGATCGGGCACGAGATCGGCCTCGATGTTGCTGCCGCCACGGATCCAGCGGTAGAGGCGACCCTGCTCGTTGGACAAGCTCGTCTTGACCCAGTCGCGCCAGGCGTCTTGTCGGCGACTGCGGGCGCCAGCACGGGCCGAGCGCCAAGCGGCCTCCGCCTGCGCCAGCACCCCGTCGGGAAGCACCTCGTCCACGCTCGCCATGCCTCTTACCCAGCGTCTGCTGCTCGGAGAGCGGCGGGCGTGGCTGATGCCACTTCACGTGCCTTCGCCGCCGAAGCACGGCCCTGGGCATGCTGGATCCCGCGCAGGCGCCGAAGCCTGAGGAGGGCAACGTCGGCCGTTGCATCCGCTGCTTCGCCGCTGCCGCCAGCCGTCGCGGGCCGCTCTGCCTCGCAAGCTGATGCCGCATGAGGGCGTTCGGGGACTGTCCCCAGGCCCATCCGGGTAGCCAGCCACGACCGCATGGCGTGGCTGAGGGTGGCCCATGCGGCGTCCATGTCATGGATGCTCAGCGCACCGCGGAAGGCGCCCTCGAAACCCGCTAACACCGAAGCCGTGGTGTCCCTTGCTGCGACCGGCCCGCACCCTGCCTGAGCGGCACCGTCAAGGCGAACGACAGGTCGCCGGAGGAGGGCGCGCTCGGGGGCCTCTGCACGCAGCTCCACCATCAAAGCCGCGTGCGTGGCGATATAGTTTCGGGGTTCCGATATAATTTCCAGGTGCCGCGATCGTGCGGACACGTTGCTGTATAGTTTCCGGGTTCCGTTGTTGTTGTCCCTCGTTTCCTGGTCCCCGCTGTTGGCTCTCAAGACGTCAGCTGGAAACTGGAAAGGAACGCCCTGGGCGTGACCAAGGTACACTCATCATATACATACAGAAAAATGTACTTGCATATGTCTATATGTTTGCACGCGTAGTTCATTTGTGTACATATATATATATACAAAGATACACACGTATACATGCATGTGCATATATGTAGAGGGAAGGCAAGACGGATATAAGGGCACATATATGGTCAAAGCTGTAGAAAAAGAAAGAGAGAGAGACAGAGAGGAAGACACAAACAAAACAACAGCAACAAAAAGAAAACAACGACAGAGGGGGAGACAGAGCGGTTGACGACTCGGGCGCGGCAGGCAAGGGATTTCTAACACTAGAGGCCTCCTAGATTGAGTCGGAGTAGATGGGGCCGGAGGATCGCGCCGCATCGGCGATACGTGGGCGATACATCGCCGACGCATCGGCGACGCATCGACGTGGGTTCTCCTCCCTTTCGCTCTCCTGCCTCCTCCTCCCCGCCTTCTCCTGTATGGAGAACACATGAGGCGCGCCTCGCGCGTTGTCGCCATTGGCCAGGCCTCCTCGACGGCGGCCGCGCTTCTCGGAACCCCTCGCGCCTTCCGAGGAACCCTGCTGGCCTGCTCCGAGAGCCCGGGCGGCTCTGCACGAAGGCCCGAGGGCTCCCGAGAGGGCTGCCGCCCCCCCCTCACGCCCCCCTGGGGCTCGCCTCCGACCCTCCTCCCTGGAGGCTTGGACGCTCCTGGGCGCCTGGTCCACGATCGGGGAGGGATGACCGACGATCGAAGAAGTCTGCGGGCACCAACCAGGGGCTGTGACCGCCTCCTCCCTGCAGGCCCAGGAGCGCGGGGGGGAGGATCGGCGGCCGAGGCGGCTCAGGACGCTCCCGCTGACATGGGCCAAGGGCACCCGGAGGGGGCGACCCCCTCGGCGGCGGCGAGTACGCGTACGAGTGGCCCTGGGCAGGAGTGACCTTTGGCTCGCGATTGTCGGGGGCCGCGGGGAGGCCGAGCCGGAGCGTGCAAGCCGCTGCTATCGAGTCGCGCTCGGCCATCTGTCGCGTGGGCGGAAAGCTGGGGCAGGGGCGGAGGTGGCGACAGACAGACAGACAGACAGAAGCCTTGCGTCCAGGGGCGGAGGTGGCGTCCAGACAGACAGACAGACAGACAGACAGACAGAAAAAATACAAGTGACCAAACGTCACTCGAAACGCTCGAAGCACAGAGGTGTGACCAAACGCCACACGAAGCACTCGAAGCACGCGGTAGAGGAAAATCTCTCTAAATGCCCCCCCTGAAACAGGAAGTGTGAGCATCCAGGTTGGTCCGTTCCCGAACCTCACCTTGGGACCCCACCCTCAACGAACCCCTGAGTGTGGGGACCCCGGTGTGCCCGCACCAGAGTTCACTCCGGCGCAAGGTCGCTTTGATGTATAGCCGGCCTTGGCAATGCCTGGTGCAGGGGAAGAATGGGGGGCGCACTGGTCCGGGTCGATAAAGACCCACCCAGGTCAGTCAGGCTTTGAAAGATCCTGCAGGAGCCCGCAGGATCCTGCGCGCGAGCCCGGGTCAGTGCAACCCTGCTTTGCAGGACCCTGCGAGATCTGGCGCTCCTGCCGACTCCCTCCTCCTCCTCCCCCTCCTCCTCCTCCTCCTCCTCCTCCTCGTTCTCCCCGGTCTCAAAGCTCTCCCGACCGAGGGCGGCTCCTCACCGACCGGGGTGTCGATGAAGATGCCCGACTCGGAAGCCTTCTTGTACTTGTCCTTGAAAATCGCCCACGCCTCCACAGCGGCAGGGGGCACGGGCAGCGGACAGAGGCAGGGGGCGCCCGACAGGGCATAGCATGGCTCCTGTCTCGTCCTGGCTCCTCCTCTCTCCTCCTCCTCCAACTCGCCCCTGGCTCCTCCTCCTCCTCATCCTCCTCCTCCTCCTCGCGACTCCCTCCTCCTTGCCGAACCAGCCCGTGCAGCTGGCTTTCCAGGCACCTCCTGGCGCTAGAGGCAACCAGTCATCGAGCCCCCCCCCGCCCCGGCGGGCGGGGCCGAAACAGGCTGCACGCAGCACTTTTCATTGCCCCTGCCTGACCAGCCTCGACCGTATCCCTATCTCAAAAATCGGCGAGCAAAAGGCGACGACGATCGTAGGGACGTGCCCTCAGAAACCGAAGGGAGCCTTCACATCAGCACCGAAGTACGGTGATGACGAACATGGAGATAGGGATACGTTTCCAGCTGGCCACTCCTTTTTTCCTAACCCCCAACCTTCCCAGGCATGTGACGTCATGATATGCTCAACATGTTCTCCTCGGGAAGTCCCGGCCCCCTCCCCATGGGCCCTCCCTGCATCCCGAGATGTTTGGCGGCAGCCCCGCGGCCGGCCGAGGGCGCCCAAGGGGCCGAGCGTGGCTCGCACCCTCCCGCCGCGATCTGTCCACAGGGGCGCCCCGCGTCGCGCACGGCGCTGCGCGAAGCGCGAATTCCTTCGCGCTCTCGCGTCGCCCCCCGAGGTGGACAAACGCGTTCCGCTACTCGCAGAGTAACTACTCGCGAACGGCCTGGATCCGCCGCGGGGGACTTACGATCCACTCTGTTCGGACGCTTGTTGCGAGTAGGCACTTTTGCGAGCAGTGGAGCGCGCTCGGCGACGAGGGGAGAATCGAAAAAGAAACAACGCAATACAATTTTTGGCAATCCGCGCGGATTCTTGGATCTGCGCTGGACCCCCCTCCCTGGCGTGCGGAACGCGCCAGGGGCGGCGCTGGAGGCGGCGCCAGGGGGGGGGACGGGACGAGGAAGAGGAAAAGGAGGAGGAGGATGAGAAAGGAGAGGGCGAGGAGGAGGATGAGGAGGAGGAGGAGGACGAGGACGAGGAGGAGGAGGATGGCGAGGAGAAGGAGGGCGAGGAGGAGGAGGATCGCACGCCACTGAGGGGGAAGGAAAACGGGGAAAGAAGTCCCACAGTCCGCCACTGCCCCAAGGGGGCCCTTGTCAACCACGGGCAGGAACGCCGAAGACCCGCCCGAGGTCCGCGACAGGGCCCCCCTGGGATACAGTTAAATAGACAGCCAGTTCATTAACGTCCTGCTCTTCAGAACGTTCGACCCTCCCTCCAGGCTTCAAAGCATCGCCGTCATTGAGGCCGCAAGCTAAGAGGAAGTCGGCAAGGCAAAACGTGCACCCTGGGCCCTTTCTGGTCCCAAACTCATTCGCTCGAGGCTGGGCCCCTGAATCTCTCTTGAGACACCCCAACCAAGCTCTCGCCGCCCCCCCAGGAGACCAACAGCGGCCCATCTTGAGAGGTCTGTCGGGGTGCTTCGCATTCGGCACCGCCTTGGTATACTCCTTGCCAGTGTCCTCGAGGGCCCTTCGCGAGCCTAAGCAACTGGAGCTCAAACCCATGGTCCCAATGGAAGCCGTTGCATGCCCTCCGCAGGCGGAACAAAAAAAACGCAGGAGGGCGATTTACCTCCCAAACTTCAACCTCCAGGAGACAGTGTTGGCTGCAAAACCAAGGCATCTAGTGCTTATAATTGGCCCACTCGGCCAACTCTGGGGGCAGCACTCCTCTCTGGCCTGCGGCGGAGGTGGATTGGGCGGGGGGGGGGTAGCAGAGACAGCAGCCGCTTCCCCCACCCCCCTCCCCGGCTTCGAAATCACTTCCTCCAACTCGCCAAGGCCTCGAGCAAACCAAGAGTGAGCCCCTGGGCTCCTGCATTGCTATCTTGGGCTTCGGCCCTGCTGATATACTTCGCTAGCGTGCGCGCCAGGCAGAGCATTCCTTTGGCCATCGAGACCCCATCTCTGCTCCTGCGGGCAAGCTCCACCCCAGCTCTTGACGGCCTATACGCCACTTGATCGCCTTCATCAGTGTACCCTGAGAAAGAGCCTAAAGACGGCGTTGTGACCTGAGAAGCTGGCCTCCTCCCCTCGGGTGGGGAAGGAGAGGTGGGGATGAGCGACGGTCGGGGCGGGCTGGCTTTCCAGTTCCACCCCCGTGTTAAAGGAACCCACGGGGCTACCCCTGCGCATCTGTCGCTGGGGGGGCAGCAAGGACCTCCCGAGCCGTGCGACAGGGACAACCACTGCCCAACAAGGGACACAAGGGAAGGGCAAGGCGACGTCGGCAGGCGGAACCCCAAAGCTCGGGTTCTGAGGCTGGCTGCGTAACCAGCACCGCCCGCCAGAGCGTGCGCCCTACCCCTCCCGAAATCGTGACCATCCCTGGCCGAAGGGGAAGGCGACGCTGGCAGGCGGAACCCCAAAGCTCGGGTTCTGAGGCTGGCTGCGTAACCAGCACCGCCCGCCAGAGCGTGCGCCCAGCCCCTCCAAAGATTCTCGCCATCCCTGGCCACCTGGTCTGGGCAGCCATTAGGCGGGACCGCCCTATGCCATTCGGCCAACGGGCGGAGCTCTCTGTCAAAGATCACCGCTCCCCAGCCCGCGACTTGAATCGAGGGGAGAGGCCTTCAAAGCCTGATCAATTCCAAAAAAACATGTCCCTGTTCCAGCGCCGGCGGCGGCCCTGGGCGAGGAGGAGGATGATGATGATGAGGAGGAGGAGGACGACGAGGAGGACGAGGAGGAGGAGGAAGAGGAGGAGGAGAAGGAGGACGACGAGGAGGAGGAGGGGAAGGATGATGAAGAGGAGAACGAGGAGGGCGAGGAGGAGGAGGAGGAGGAGAAGGAGGAGGAGGAGGAGGGCGAGGAGAAGGAGGAGGGCGAGGAGGAGGAGGAGGAGGAGAAGGACGAGGAGAAGGAAGAGGAGGTGGAGGAGGAGGAGGAGGAGGAGGAGGAGGAGGAGTAGGAGTAGTAGGAGTAGGAGGAGGAGAAAGAGGAGGAGGAGGAGGAGGAGGAGGAGGAGGAGGGCGAGGAGGGCGAGGAGGAGGAGGAGGGCGAGGAAGCGGAGCCGCACCGCGGAGCGCGCGCACAGCTCCGAGCCCTCGAGGGGCGCTCGCTCCCGGCCTGCCCGGGGCCTCGCCCGCCGCCCCGGCAGGACGCGCACGGGCGGCGGCGCGCTCCACGGCACGCCGCGGGCGCGCCGCGGGCGGGATGGACTCGAGCGCTCCACTGCTCGGCGGCGCGCACAAGGGGGTAAGGGGAGGGAAGGCTTCTAGAAGGAGACTGCTTCTTAGAAGGCGCCGGCCTCACATCCACAAAGGAGGCCCGCGCCTTCTTAGAAGCAGGGGTGCTTCTAAGAAGCCTCCCCCCCTCCTCCTACCCCCTTCTGCGCGTGGCCAGACTGCTCTTGGGAGGACAAATTAACAAACAAACATACTCCAAAATATCCCAAATCGGTCCAACAAGAAGGAGGAACTCGTCCCCGTACTGTTTTTTGGCTGGAGCTGCCGCGGGGGATCCAAGATCAGGTGCCTCGAGGCAGACCTTTGAGTTGTTCGACGTTTGCGAGTGCAGTGGAGGCCCGACCACAAGAGAGCCTCCACAAGAACACACAACCTTGAGACCCCGAGACGTCCACCGAGTTCTGGCGTGGGAACGTCACGCCCTCCACGGCAAAACAAACCATCGAAGCCCGAGGAACCCAGGGCACCCTGGAGGCAGGCAGGGTGCTTCTTGGCATGGGCCCCCCACCCTGAGGCACTCTGCGAGTGGTGGCACGCGCTCGGTGATGGGAGGCCCCGCGGCCCGCGAGGCGCCTGCGTTGGTGGTCCCCAAACGTGGTGGTGAGAACACCCGGTGGTGAGTTTTGGGCGATTTGGGTAATGGTTTTCGAGCGCTGGCTGGCCCAGGAAACGCAAAACCTCGTGGTGACCGCGTGTCCCCAAACCCGGTGGTGACCCAGAATTATTTTTGGGGGGAATCGGGGTCACCACCGGGTGTCTCACCATCTGGTATGGAGACCACCAACTGCGGGGCAGCCCGCCCCCGACCTCTGCTGGGAGCGCCCCCCGCTGGGCGAGGCAGGCGCCCTGCCCTCGCAGGCCTTGCCGGCGGCGGCCATGTCAGCCTCCGTCTCGACCGCGATGGTCTTGGGCACGTCCCACGTGCCGTTGCCGCGGCAGAGGCCCGTGATCTCGCCGACTGCCTCGGTGGGGCGTCGCTTGCGGAGTGGGGGGGCGATCCGTTGGAGGGGGAAGAGGGGTGCACTCTTCGGGGCCCACAGGCCCCATTCGGGGCCCTCCAGGGCCTCTTTGCTGCAGCCCCCGTCGCCTCCCTCGTTATCGCCGCCCCATCCCGCGACGCCCGAATCGGAGGGGATGCGAGGATGCGCGGAGCTGGGAAACGGGGATTGACTGAATTGCGACCCCCAGCGATCTCAGAACCCGTGCGAGAGCGTCCCCACCACGATTAGCATCATCATCTATCATGATCATGATCATGATCATGATCATGATCATGATCATGTTCATGTTCATCATCATCATCATCATCATCATCATCATCATCATCATCATCAGCATCATCATCATCATCGTCAACCTCATCATCAGCATTATCATCATCAGCATCATCATCGTCAACATCACCATCATCAACATCAGCATCATCAATATCGTCACCATCAGCATCAGCATCATCATCAGCATCGTCATCACCACCATATCAGCATAAAATTCATCATCATCATCACCACCATCACCATCACCATCATCATCATCACCACCATCACCATCACCATCACCATCACCATCACAAGCACCTTCACCATCACAATCATCATGACCATGACCATGACCATGACCATGACCATGGCAATGACCATGGCAATGACCAGTATCATCATCAGCAGCATCATCATCGCCACCACCACAACCATCAACAACACCATCACAGTCACGATCACTATGACCATGACCAATACCATGACCAGCACCAGCATCATCAGCATCATCATCAGCAGCAGCACCATCACCATCCTCATCATCATAGTCATCCCCATCACCATCAAAATCACGATCATCATCACCATCACCATCACCATAACAATCATCATGACCATCACCATCACCATCACAATAATCAGCATCAGCATCATCATCATCATCACCATCACCATCACCACCATCCTCATATTCATCCCTGCCATCGTCACCATCATCACAGTCACCATCATCAGCATCAACATCAGCATCAGCATCAGCATCAGCATCATCACCATCACCACCATCACCATCATCACCAGCATCACCATAACCATCATCACCATCACCATCACCATCACCATCACCATCACCATCATCACCATCATCACCATCATCATCACCATCACCATCACCATCACCATCATCACCATCACCATCACCATCACCATCACCATCACCATCATCATCATCATCATCACTATCATCACCATCATCATTAACAAAAACACCACCACCATCGCAATTGTCCTCCTCCCGCCTCCCGCTCCTCATGACACCTCCCCGGCCAGCAGGAGCGACGGGCGCACCGATGCTGGGGCGCGCGCGCTCCGTGCGGTCCGCGTCGGGTGTCTTCGCGACAGGCCGGGCTGCGCCCCGGCGAAGGCCCGCCCTGCGCCGCCCCGCGACGCTCCCGCTCCTGCCAATTGCCCTCCACCGTGACCCATACAGTCGGGGCGTTGACCTAAGGAACCCTAAATAAGGAACGAGGCCCCTTTTTCCCATAAGTTCAACCTCGACTTCCCATGGAAAACCTCGGGGAAACCCGAGGCAAACTTTGAAACAGTCAAGGAACACCGAGCCCCTCCCCAACGAAAAGGGTTCCTTCTTCAGCGCGCCCTCTGTACTTCTCCTCCCTGACTCCGTCGCTCATTCCTCTTTTGAGCCCTCCCTCGTCTCGACCCAGCGCTCCTCCTCAGCATTCCTCAACGCTTATGCGCCTCTACTCTTCCTTTCTCTTTGTACGCCGAGGCCCTCAAAAGGGGAACCTACCGCCACGCTTGCGGCACGGCCCAAAATTCCCATGGCGCGCGGGGACGTCGACAACGCCCCGCCGCTCACGGCTGGTCTTGAGGGGGGAAGAGGGTTAGGAGGCAACTACTGGGAGGTCTTCGTCGGAGGATTAAGGAACATCAGGCCCCATTGGGGGGCTGTTATGTCGCAGTGGGCCTCGGATTAAGCGGGATTCAGCCAGATTAAGCTGCATTTAGCCCGATCATGCGGGATCAAGCTGGATGGAGCTGGATTGCGGGCCAGGGCAAAATCAGAGTTTGACCTCCCAGGAGTTGCATCCGAAAGAGGGGACGCCAACCACCGCAAACACCAATCACAGTTTCTCGACGGTGCTGGGGACGAGTACTTGACCAACAGTGTGGTTGGCAGCCGGCAGGGCGTGCGCGGGTGCTGGCCGCGCACGCTGCAGCGCCAACTCCGGCGGTTGCAGGGGTGCGCCTTGCCATACACCAGCCAGGCTGGTGGTGTTAGTTCGGGCGTGTCCCCCTACAGGCGGACTTGGGAGGAGAAATACAACATACACCATCAGTGCGCAAACGTTATCAACCATGATCAAGCATCGTCCCCAGGCCAGGTTTTGACTATGTTTGAGTGCTCCTCCTGCATGGGGGCATTCCCGACTTCATGGTAGTGGTCATCGCTTCCCGAGTCATGGCAGAGCGGGGCTGAAGCCCTGCTCGGTGCCCATCAGCGAGAAGC